>PVKE010010519.1:0-42294 GCA_004027555.1 Craseonycteris thonglongyai | reverse complement strand
TTATGTTTATGGTTATCTCCAACTTGTGGCAAACAATACTTTTCCTCTGTAGTAACTACACAAAGTTTCTTTTAAAAAAGGACTTAAGTTAAATAGGCTAATTGATTTTGAGATTTTTATTTATTTTTTATTTTTTAAAGATTTATTTTATTTTATTTTATTTTATTTTTTGACACAGAGACAGAGACAGAGAGAGACAGAGAGAGGGGGAGGGCCCAGAGCAGTCTCCATAGTTGTACAAGTACATCATCAGTTTTCAACATGGTTTCATTCCACACAGTTGGGCACAGGGCTGCACAGGGTGTGAACTGGGTCAGGGGCTTCCTGCATGAGAGGCACGTCCCCGCAAGCTGGGGGCCGATCTGAGGGCCTCCCACATGGAAGCTCGCCCCAGTGAGAACCGAACTGGGGGCTCCCTACATGGTAAGTGCACCCCACTTTAGCATATGGGTCCACAAGGGCCAGGGCCTGGACAGAGACTTGACCCTCGGACCCAGAGGCTGCAATGTGAGCACTCAACCCTTTGAGCCTTCCCAGCATTCCCAATTTTGAGGTTTTTAAATATGCAGTATTATAGGTGGTATATAGATATGGCCAATGTTGTGAATGAAGAATGTGAATGACTATAGTTTGGGACATACTGCATTAGTACACCACCACCCTACTTATAATTAGGGAAGAAGTAGGATGTGCAGAGATGTTTCCACCTCTTGCTTAGCTCTGCTTGAGACTTCCTTAGAAGAATTGACCCAATTTTCTTTCTGCCTCTTTTGACAGCTGGGTTTTCACATGGATAGAAGGGTGAGCCATCAAGACAGGGAGAACGCTCTTTCTTCCCATTCACAAAGATGGTCAATCACGAATGGAAAATCTGCAGAGTACCATTTACTGGGCATTGACAATGTGCAAATGTCCTTGCAGACTTGCTGAGAGGTAAAGTGAGCCCCTGCACTCAGGAGGGCTCTCTCTGGTAGATGACTAGAAATCAGGGCATTGTAAAGTAGGAAAGGGCTGGGTCCATATGCAAAGAAATGATAAAGTGCTACAGAGCTCAAACTGGGAGATGTGCCTATCAGCTTGAAGGTAGCGAGCAATGGGTGAGGATGGAATAAGTTGAGAATGGGGAGGATTGAGAAACTCTTCACAGTGCAGATACGTTTTAATCCAGGGACTTCACCAGGAATTTCCTGAGGTGTTTAGGATGAGAGCCTCATCATTGCCCACTCTTTAGGTTTGCCCTGATGCTGTCCTCACACACAGCATTAGGAAGGTTTCCGGAGCACCAACTACTTGTCAGACTTGCTCAGGGATGTACTGATTCGAAGCCAGAGTTTAATTTTCTCCCTGTTAAAATCATAAATACCTTATATTACTGGTCTTCTCTTAGTAAAAGATTATAGAAGACTTTTCTTTACCCTTTATGTAATCTGCTTAGGAAACAAAGATTCTATGTCTCATTAAATATTTCCTGTACTTCACATTGTCTTTCTCAGGTTTTCCATGACTTAGAAAAACTACATGTAAATCTTTTCAATATTAAAAAAGATGAGGTGGTTTTTTTTATTACAACTATGTAACTTTCTATCTTTGTCTTTAAAATCTTAAATAATTGGATATATGGATGTGTATTACAACAATGTTAAAAATAAATCTATTTAAAAGAGCTACTTAGATTAAACAATTTCTGTAACATTTGCATTTTTCTAATTTTCTATAACACACATGTACTATTTTTATACTGTATTATTTCATCATAACATATAAACACATGGTTTGCACATATCCTCATGACAAGTCCTTTTTTATTGTTAAACTTATTAGGGTGACATTGGTTAGTAAAAATTATATAGGATCCAGGTGTACAACTCCACAGTACCTCATCCATGTGTTACAATATGTGTTCCTTGCGACAAGTCTTGTAGAGTATGTGGTTAGCAGTTTTTCCTGCGCTCCACCCCCATCCTGTTTTGTTGGCTTCTGTTTTCCTTGTTCAGAGCTTCTCCACCCAACACTGTTGATGGCATGCCTGAACAGAGTCTAGTTCATTATCTATAGCAAAGTTTCCAGGGATCTTTTCTTGGGGGAGGAGGAGTTTCAAGGCATGGAAGGTTTTTTTGTTTTTTTTTTTAAGTGCTTATTTGGCGAAGCTTAGAAGAGACACATAGTATTCCAAATAAATGAATTTTCTCAGCTCATTTGGTTGGTTTGGTTAGGAAAGCAATTTGCACACAAATTAAAGTGACAAGAGGAAGAGCTATAGAAAAAAAATAGTGCTTTTATTTATACTTTACATGAGATTTTTAATGGCTGCATAATGTTACTGTTATTATAATTTTTATTTGGATTGGCTCTGTGGAAGATGTGATGACACTGATGGAAGTTTTGGGGACTAAAGCTTGTCACCCCTTGACACTGGCTGGGGGAAATAGTTCATAACCTGTCAAGAATTCTAGCAATCTATTTTCACTCTACCCCAAAGCACTTCTTCAGTTACATTAGAACTCTAAAATACATGAAAACCACATCAGTGTTTTGCAATCTCTAAATGTCAGATTAAGGTATGAGTGAAGGATTGTGTAGTCAAGTTAATGTAAATTGTTAGAATGACATTCTCCCTTAGGACAATATAGAGCACAGGATTCAGCTTTGGGTGAAAATAGCAATTAATTTAAATTAATGAACCCAAATCGAGTGTTTTCTATTTTTAGGTCATCTTATTAAGCACTAAAAAGTTAAATGGTAAAATGAAATTCACAGAAGAATTTACCTGTGACAAGACTTTGAAATTAATGTTATTACTTACATTGCTCTATAAAAAATATAAATAGGGTAGCTGGGATGTCTCAGTGGGTTAAGCACTTGCTTTGCAGCCCCGGGGAATGAGGATCGAATCCCGGCCCCAATCCATGCGGACCTATATGCTGAACTGGGGTGTGTTTCCCAATGCGGGAGGGCCCCAGTTCTGTTCTCACCCGCTGGTTCAGCTCCTGGTTTGAGGAGGCATGCCTCCCATGCAGGAGACCATCAGCCCAGTTCCCGGCCTGCGTGGCCCCCGCCCACCTGTGTGGAACAAAACCGTGTTAAAAACTGATGACATACAACTATGGAGACTGCTCTGGGCCCTCCCGCTTCTCTCAGTCTCTCTCTGTCTCTGTCTCTCTGTCAAAAGCAATAAAATAAATATTAAAAAAAAATATATATATATATGGGATATTTAGGCTTGAAAAACTTCAATAACCTAATGAACCTGTTACAGGGTAGTAAGCATGAGTTTAAGAGCAAGAAAGAAAGATAAACATTGCCAATTTTTCCATTAATCCATATTACAAAGTCAGTAGCCAAGTTCCTCATCAATAAGGATTGCTATACTCTATGACTACTTGGATATGATCCTGATATTTCAGACAAAATAGTGAAAAATGTGTTATGATTGACCTGAACAGCAACCTTTCACTCATCTCAATTTTTTCCAGCTTTACTGAGATATAATTAAATGCAACATTGTATAAGTTTAAGGTATAATAATGGATGATTTAGTACATTTCACATGTAAAATGTTTACCACAAAGTTTGTTAACATATGCTTCACTTCACATAATTACTATTTTGCTGTTGTTATTGTGAGAACATTAAAGCTCTACTCTCTTAGCAACGTTCAAGTGCACAATACAGTAGTGTCAGCTATAGTCACCATGTTGAATACTAGCTCTCTAGAACTTATTCATCTTATAACTGAAAGTTTGTACCAACATCTCCTGACTTCCCCCACCCCTCAGCCCCTGGAAACCAACACTTTACTCTGTATGGAGTGATATTTTTAGATTGCACATATAAATGACATTATACAGTTTTGTCTTTCTCTGTCTAATTTATTTAACTTAGTAAAATGCCTCCACAGTCTATTCATATTATTGCAAATGGCAGGATTTCTTTTTTTTTCTTTTTCTTTTTTTGTGACTGAATATTATTTTATTGTGTGTGAGTGTGTGTTACTTTTTCTTTATTTATTCATCCATTGATAAACACTTAAACCTTGTTTCCATGTTTTGGCTATTGTGAATAATGCTACAGTAAACACAGAAGTACAGATATCTTTTTTTTTAATATATTTTTATTTATTTATTTTTATTTTTGACAGAGAGAGAGAGAGAGAGATACAGAGACAGAGAGAGAACTGAACTGGGGGAGCTCCCAGTTCAGCATATGGTTCCGCACAGGCCGGGGCCGGGATTCGGTACTCGGTCCCGGCGCTGCAAAGTGAGCGCTTAACCCACTGAGCCATCCCGGCTTCCCCCAGATATCTTTTTTGAGGTAGTGATTTAATTTCCTTTGAATATATATCCAGAAGCGGGACTGCTAAATTATACGTTAGTTCTATCTACTCATCTCAATTTGATGGTTAGAGTTTGGGGAAAAAAATTCATTTTCCCATCTCCTGCCTTAATTTTCCAAGTAATTTTCTTTTTTTTTAATTTATTTTTATTGTTTTTGGCAGAGAGAGTGAGAGCAAGATACGGAGACAAAGACAGAGAGAAGTTTTTCCAAGTAATTTTCATCTAGGTTAATACAAATGTGACCCTTACCATGGTGTCTCATTGTCATTTATATACCATTTAAACACATTTACACAGGTATATGCTGTATGTAGATTTTGGGATGTCAGACTTCCTGGGTTAAAAAATTATGATTCCTTCACTTGAGCAATCTTAGGCAATTTTACTTTTATATCTCATTTTTTTCTGTGTTTCAATTGTCTCACCTGTAAATGAATATGACCATGGTATTATCTAATAGAGTTACATGTTTCAAATGAGATATTTCATGTAAAACTTTCAGCAAAGAGTAAGCTATTACTTCACCCTATGATAGCCAGTATATTTGTTACTATGTGCAGAGCTAAAGTATAAAAATTACTAGTGTGGTAAGAATGGGACAATGTTTTCTTCTGTATTCCTTAGCTTATTGATTTGAAACACAAAGCTTGGAGTTTTAAAAATATTTTTTTAAGATTTATTTTATTGTTTCTGACAAAGACAGAGAGAGACAGAGAGAAGGGGGAGGGCCCAGAGCAATCTCCTTAGTTGTACATCATCAGTTTTTCCGACATGGTTTCATTCCACACAGGTGGGTGGGGGCTGCACAGGGTGAAAATTAGGCTGGGGGCCTCCTGCATGGGAGGCACACCCCCTCGAGCCAGGGGCCTAACCTGGGGGCAAGAGCCAAACTGGGGGCCTCCCGCATGGGAAGCACACCCCAGTTCAGCATATGGATCCACACAGTCGAGTGCTTCATATGCTGAGCCATCCTGGCTTCCCCAAAAATATTTTTTATTGAAGTATAACATATATTAACAGAAAAAATGCACACATATTAAATGTGTAACTTGAACTGATACTAAAACCTCATGCTACTCTTGGAACTCTGTACTAAATCCTAGAATCAATGCCTGGCATCATTTAGAGACTAAAATAAAGCAAAGATTTTGAATAGTGCCAGAGCCTCCCTTGCTGGTTCTAAATTAGGCTTTCAGGGAGCGCCTTTAAATCTTACTTAGGTATCAATGTAGTAATACAAATTCTGCTTTGATCATAAAGACATGATGGATGATCAGTTGAGTTTCACTTTAGAGAAAAACAAGAGAGAATTATTTCTCATATGTTATAAATTGACGATAGTCTATTTCAATGAGCCCTAGTACACTATTATCAAAACACTTTATTAATTTAATTTTGTTTTTAAAGACAGTGACCTACAGTGAATAGTTTTAATAATTAGTAATTCAGCTTAGCCTAGCCATTCCCAATTTTGTCTCTTTTTATTTTTTTTTTGCTTGTAACAGTAAAACAAGTTATCTAGAAGACTTAAATTTTGTTAATTTTCCATTCTGCTGATTTTTCTTTTTTTTCTTTCTTTCTTCATGCTTGATGTGGCCCAAGTCTTATTTCATGGCTTGTTTACAGTAACCACATTGATTATTGCCATAGTTGTGATTTCAAGTAGGCCCCAGGATAACAGCCACCCAAAATATTTTCCCAAGTGGCTGCCTTGACAAGATCTTTCTCTCTAGGCCAACATTCCTCTATTTATGTTCAATCTTTCCCAAAAGAGTATGGGAAACATTTTCATGAAGCCACTGCATATACTTGAAGTAGGAAAGAAAAAGACCTCTTTTAACTCCTTTTCCAAGTGTAAATGTTAGCAGAGAAAATTTTACTGTATTTCTTAGATAACAAAGAGGGCCTAGCCCTGACTGAGGGGAAAAGATTCTGACATTTCAGAAGTGGACACTTAGAGAAAGAGCAGCACAATTGAAACAATTCCGAATTGAGACTCCATGATAAGGAAATACTCAGCAATAACAACACAGCAGAGAGAATGCTGGAGTAGATCTCACTGCTGACTGGTATTTTCCCCAAAGGCTCATGGGATTGGAAGCAACTTTTAACTGAAAAGTAGATGTATTATAATTAGGAATATGCCTTCATCAAATCTATGATTTTACTGTACAACCGTTCAGCAGCATCGAGACCCCAGATGAAATCACTGTGGTTCCAATCTGGTAATAGCTTGAAGTAGTGGAGATTCCTGATTTGAGGGAGTATCCTGTCCACATCGCGGATTGTTACAAGGGTGTCTTGTCCACCAACCCATATAGCAGTAGGCACTGTCATGGTAGTCAAATCATAGAGTGGGGGACGACTCTATGGGAGAGAGACAGAGCATTCAAGAGATGAAGCTCCTTACAGCAACAACTAAATTCAAATAAGTAGAAAGAAATACTGCCATTTGTGACAACATAGATGGACCTTGAGATCATCACATTAAGCAAACTAAGTCAGACAAAAACAAAGAAACAAACAATTAAGAACCATATGACTTCACTTATATGTGGAATATAAAACCAAAGGTAATAAAGAAACAAAGACTCATGCACACAGTCAATAGTTTAGTGGTTACCTGAGGGTAAGCGGGACGGGGAGTTGTGGAGGTGGGAGGGGGCATCAAATATATAGTGATGGAAGGAGAACTGACTCTGGGTGGTGAGCACACAATGCAACACATAGACAATGTAGTGTAGAATTGCATGCCTGGAACCTATGTAACTTTTACTAAGGAATGTCATCCTAATAAATTTAACAGTAAATGTAAATAAATAAACAAATAAATAATAAACAAATAATTAGAGAGGTTTCCAGATCAGTGTCTACTGAGTTCATAGTCCAATTAGGCACTGAAGGAAATAAAAGGAAAACATACAGTGATCCTTCTCTTCAAAGAGTTTGAAGGAACAAGGCAAGATAACTGAACAAGCATTTGTATATGAAATGGGTATGTTAAGCACCATAAAAAACTTCACAGTGGGGAAGCTGGGATGGCTCAGTGAATTAAGCGCTCACTTTGAAGCGCCAGGGACTGAGGATCAAATCCCGGCTCCAGCCTGTGTGGACCCATGTGCTGAACTGGGGTGTTCCCCCAGTTCAGTTCTCTCTCTCTCTCTCTCTCTCTCTCTCTCAAACAATAAAACAAACAAACAAAACTTCACAAAGATAATAGAAGTAAAGACAAAAAAGAAAATATGTTCAACTGAAGGCTTCATATAAATGACTCTGGAGGGATGGTTGGATTTTGACAGATATGATAGAGTGAGAAGAAGAGCATGTGTGCCATGATCAAGGATGGCAAGCTGTTCAGTGTACCCAGAAAAGAATATATGTGAGAGAATACAGTAGGTTATAAAGGTGGATATAAGACAGTCAAAAGATCTAAACACCAGGCTAATGTATTCGTACATTTTATAGAAGGTTAGGCAACAAGGGGAGACATTTCTGAGAGCTCTGTTTTAGGATGACTGCATGGGCATAAGTTTGTAGGATGAGTTGAAGAAAGAGTAGATGAGAGGTAGGTACTGACAAAATCTAGGCAAGCAGTATGGTTGGTTCACAGAAGGGAATAATTGAAGTTATGGGGATGGTTACATTCTCGAAGGAGGAAAGGGAGAGAGATGTGAAGAATCTTAAGGGAATGATGACAATTTGAGAGGGGTGGAAAATAGAGGGTAGCCAGTGTAGAAGACAAAGAGAGCAATCAAAAATGTCAGAGATTATTGCATTATAGAAGTCCAAGTTAGGGGAGTGAGTTGCAAAAATACTATGGTAACTAACACAACATATTTTTGAAGGTGAGAATAGGCAATTGAATTTGGCAATAAAAAGCCACAACTTTAAGTAGAGTAGCTGTAATAGAAAGATAAAGACCAAAACTACTTTTTCCCGGTTTCAGATGAAGGGGTAAAATGGAGATAATCACCATTTTAAATATTCAAAGAAAATGTTGATAAAAATAGAGTGATGGAGTGATGACTTTATGGAAATTGATGGGTTGAAGGGAGGTTTATCTGTTTGTTTTTCATAAGAGATAGTTCATTTAAGAAAATAAGGGGAGTAAAGGGCTGGGTTAAAAAGATGAAGGAATTAAGTAGTACAAATTGGTAGTTACAAAATAGTCACAGGGATGTAAAGTACAGCAAAGGGACATAGTCAATAATAGTGTAATAAGTATGTATGTTGCCAGATGGATACTAGACTTTTTGAGAGGATCTCTTCGTAAATCATATAAATGCCTAACCACTATACATCTTGTGCATAAGAAATTAATATAAAATAATATTGAATGTCAACCGTAATTGAAAATAAACAAATTAATTAATTCAAAAAATAAAAAATTAGCCACACACACAAAAAGAAAAATAGAAGTGTTAGGAGTCAATTAAAAAAAAAAAACAATTATAAAAGGGGTCAGGAGGAAGAAGAGATGAAAAGAGATGGAGTCAAGGGCACAAGACAAGGCTAACTTGAAAAATAAAAAACCTTCATTTTCTGAGAGCTAAAGGAGGGAAAGAGAAAATCAAAAGGACAGAGACCTTCCAGGTGAACAAAACAGAAGGAAATGGCCACCCTCATTAGCTTACATGGTTTAATCCTCTTATTCTCAATAAAACAGAGTGAGTGCAGAGACTGTGCTGGAAACGTAAGGAGAAGGCAACCTGATGAGTTTAAAATGTAATGAAATTAACTTTAAATGATCTAAAATCACAAACAAAACAGGATGGGCTCAGAGTAGGGCAGGACCAGCTAACCACGTGTTTAACTAATCACATTTTTCACTTTAATCTTGTTTATTTTTCCCTGGCCTTTTCCTAAACATGCATTGGTGAATTTGCATAGTCTGAGGGGCAGGAGAAAACTTGTATGGGTAACAGAAATGTTCTATATCTTGACTGTAGTGTGATTACACAAATGAATATATTTGTCAAAGCTCTTTGAGTTTAACACACAAAGGTAGTGAATTTTAATGTATGCAAATCACACCTTAATCAAGCTGATGAAAAATAGTAATAGAAATATGCATGGCTCTTGCAGTTGTTCTAAAGGCTAGCAGAATCATTTCCCTAACAACTTAATCCATTACTGAGAAATTGCCTGGTCTGATTGATTGTATTGGTGCTCAGAAACGATCCAATTGCTCTATGTTTTGCACTAATAAATAACTGAAAAGGTTAGTCTGGGAAAACATTGGAAAATTGTAATCTAATATGCATAGTTCATACTGAGAAGCCCAGCCCCTGACTTTGAGAAAAGAAATGATGGCAACAGGATTAATTAAGGAGTACATGAGGGCTAATTGGCTGTACAAATTTTGGTGTGTGAAGTTAGAGGGAAAAAGATGCCTTAAGACTCAATTCTTCATGGGTGGATAATATTCTTTTTTAAGATTTATTTTTATTGTTTTTGACAGAGAGAGAGAGAGAGAGGGAGAGAGAGACAGAGAGACAGAGAGAAGGGGGAGGGCCCAGAACAGTCTCCATAATTGTATATCATTTGTTTTTCCACATAGTTTTGTTCCACAGGTGGGCGCGGGGCTGCACAGGGCAGGAAATGGGCCAGGGTCTCACCTTGGTGAGAACCGAACTAGGGGCACTCCACAGTTCAGCATATGGGTCCACTCGGCCCGGGACCGGGATTCGATCCTCGGTCCCCAGGGTTGCAAAGTGAGCGCTTAACCCACTGAGTCATCCCGGCTTCCCCAGATAATAAATATTCCTTTAACTTGCATGTGGAATCTCAGTTCTTGCTGCTGGTATCAAGAAATGTATATTCATTCACTTTGTAAATTCTTATAGCTTTTTATAAAACAATTTTTATTATTTGCAGCCATTTAAAAATTATATTAAATACAACCTCGGTAATATTGGTTATGTCTTGCTGTAGCTATAAATGAAAAAGCAGGATTAAACTTTGTATAAAGCAGGGATGCTGAGAAGACTAGAATGCAAATAATTATTGATACATCGAATTATCTCTAGGTAGAGGAGTTATATTTAAATCTCTTAGTATATACTTTATTTCTAGATTTTCTGTAAGAATTGATATTAAAATTACACATTTTTCAAAAAGCTCTATTAATGTGGATACCACCAATTAATTGCCAGGTAGGATTCTTCTCACTCTCTAATAATTTCTTATTACAATTTCTCAAAATCACCCTTCTGGGGGCATTTTTAGTAACTCACCTGATTGTAGTGACGCATGTTCTCGGTTTCACTTCCCCAGTCATAAGCTCTGAATTCATCAGATCGATAAAGCTGAAATAAGTGTTTTTCAGAGTAAGACTTATGAAGGCTAACAACAAATCTTAGGAACACATCGTACACTGGGAAAAAAATAAGGCTTCTGGAACACTGGTAAGATGTAAGTACATTTTTACCACTATCAAAAACAAGGTCAGCAGAAAGAGCAATGATCTGAGTTTGAAGAAAAAAGCTAATAGAAAAACAAAAATCACTAGGAGGAAGTCAAATCTCAAATATTTCTGTTTCTGGGGAAGCCTCAGACTTCCTGAGACTTTCCCAGTTTACCTCTTGCTTTCACTCAGGGCTTATCTTATGAGCTCTGATTTAAGGTGGGGTTCACTGTGTCACCTACTTGGTCTATATGATACTTTGTCCTTTTCTTAAAATCCATTAAGATAGTGAGAAGGACAAAATGGTAGCCAGCTGCTAAACTTCTTAGAGGAGGCCTGCAAACTCTGTCCTTTTATATATAATTACAATTAGGATTGGAATGGTTTTTCATGACAAAGACACTACCTGTTTTATATGCAGTATATTCTGTATTGACGATCCTGTGGGAGCACGTGACATATACACATCCATTCGACTCTGAAGGAAAATAAAGCACGTGTTACAGCAATAAGAATCCAGTGAAATAAACTATGCATTTGAGAAGCAGAGAACAAATATTCTAAGAAGTAGTAAACAAAACTAGGGTTTTGAAAATGGTGAGGCAAATCATCTGGATAAATACGAATTTGTGTCAGATATTCGAACTTGACTGAACCATGGGCTGACTAGTGGTATAGGTTGCTTGAACCAGCTCTGAAAGTATAAGATCATTTATTTATTTTGAATTAGAAGAAGCAACAATGGCCATCATGAAGCAAAGCATGTTGGAAAAGTGTTATGTGCACATGTAGGGGACGGTCTGTGTATGTACATGAACATGTACTGTCACAGATCAGTAGATCATCAAACCTGGATCTCAGGATCTAACTTCGTTAATGATAATCTTTGTGACTTTGGGCAAGTTATGTAACATCTCTGCGTTTCCATAGTTTCACCTATAAATGAACATACTATAAATTGCTAACAATTTGATGGACTCTTATGAGCATAAAGTAAAATGTTGTAAAGAAAAAGCTAAAAGTCAATCATTTCCGTATGCACTGTACTTCAATCTCTGTAAATATTGTAGAGATTAAAATTATAGAGATATAATAGTAACTATGATTCTCTATCTTTGGATATAACAACATGGATCAAGGGAACTATTAAAAATCTTTACTTTTGATTACTTTAAGCAGGTTTTGAGTAGCGGTTACTCACAGTTTTCTATCTAACGTAAGTTAGCTTCTTAGGAATAAAAATAGGGTGGGTTGCTGGAGAAACATTTGAGACTAGCATCACTGTCAGTCTTGTTGGCCACCATTTGGAGTACGACAGAAATAATTATCCCGCTACACTCCTGAAAATATCAGCAACTTCTCCTCCTCTGCCTCAAATTCTCAATAATAGGAAACAGTTGATGAGACAGGGCTGCTGCTTCTTCATAGGAAAAGGATTGCATCTCCATTCCATTGTCTTGTAATTCCCAAGTTAAGTGAAGAGTTTTGAGGCCAAAGTCACTCAACAAGTGAGGGCACACAGGACATAAGGTCAATGTTTATATGTGTTTCTTATTTTCTAGGACTTTATTATCTTAATGTATTATATGAATTGTAAAATCAAATTTGTTGTAGTAAGGGGTGGCTGATGGTGAATATGTGAAGTTACTACCCATTGCAGGACATTCATTTTCCTAAACTTGGCCAAGGATGAAAAGATGAGGCTGCCTATTCTTGTTCCTAGTGTTCATATTCAATGGTTCATTGAATACCTAATCTTTTATGCATAGCAAATCTCTGCCTTATAGGGTTTACAATAACATGTTAATCTCAGCAGTGTAATAGATATACCAAAATGAATCTACAGAAAGTTGAAATTTCTTAAAACAGCCAATGGTTCCATAATCATTATACATACCATGTTCAGATTTTTCTTGTTGAATCCAGACCATAAGGACATTATTTCATTACATATCACACATAATATTTTATTGCTGCAGATTTTAGTAGAAATTAACTTCCCTGTCTTATCTTCTAAAAAGAAACCTTTGGTACCAAAAAATCTCTGTAAAAATAAAAAATCTATTTTTAAAAATAAAATACCCTTTCAAGAACCATTTCCAGACTTCTTGACATTTCCTTCATCTCAGGAATGAGGATTCTTGGGGATCTATTTGTATTTGTATGGGCTGTTTCAGTCAAGGAGACCAAGTCATTCAAGCAAAGTAACTACTTATGAATCCATCTCCACCAGACATAATTTACAAGGAGATTGCCATAAGTACCCTCAACTCTAAATTCACTTCTCCATGGTGAAGCATCTCTTTATTCTGTCTAATCTATAATTGCCTATGTTTCTTATTTCTCACTAATTGGCAAGAAAGGCAGAACAGTTTCTCCTTAAGGTAAAATATTGCCTTGGATGGGAAGGAAAAACAGGGTTGTTCCTAGTACCCACATGCAAATCATTTTTCTAGTAGTGTCCAAGATTAGCCAGCTCTAAAGCTGAAAAGTACAGAATGGTGCACCAAAGAGAGGGTGCCACCAGCAAACAAAAAATTGATCTCAGAGGGATCATGATTCAACTTCTAGGGCTTGGAAAAGTAAGTTTAGGTGGGGAATATCTGATGATGGGACGAGCTCCTGCGGACAACAGCTATTGTGAAGTGGCAGAAGGGCTCATGGAATGGGATTTAAAGGGGCAGGAAACTTGACAATAGAGGATATGAAATAGAGATAAGCCAAGGACAATATGTGCCTCAGACCTAACCTATGTAGGCAAAGCAATACATTTGCAAAATTGATGTATTTAGAGGTAGATATGTCTATCCCTGAATTTAATCTGATTAATTTATCTGCTCAACTCTGTCCAAGTGTAGAAAACATCCAACACTAACTGATGGCAACACACTTGGAAATAGAACTATCAACTACACAAAAGGAAAGTTACATCACTTGAGTTTATAGTAAACTATATAATCAAGCTATTTAAAAACAATCAGTAGGCCTTAGGAAAATTCTTCCTTGCGTTAGCTCCCAAATACTTTTTCCTCCCTATTTCCACCATTCCACCCTGTACCAGGGCTTCGTCTTATATATGAATTCCTGGGATACCCTAATTGGTAATCTTGACTTCATTTTCGCCAAATTTCATTTTATCCTTTACCCCAAATCTAAGGGAAAATCTTGGCAAATTGTGCGAATGACCTTTGTAGATTTATTTTTATTGTTTTTGACAGAGAGAGACAGAGACAGAGAGAGACGGGGGAGGGCCCAGAGCAGTCTCCACAGTTGCACATTATTAGTGTTCTACATAGTTTCATTCCACAGGTGGGCACAGGGCTGCACAGGGCATGAACTGGCTGGTGGCCTCCCACATGTGAGACACGCCTGGGGTGGGAGCCAAACTGGGGGTCTCTCACATAGAAAGCTCACTCCAGTGAGAAGCAAACTGGGGGCTCACCCCAGTGCAGCATATGGGTGCACACAGACTGGGGCTGGAATTCAATCCTCAGACCCCAGGGGTGCAAGACGAGTGCTCAACCTGCTGAGCCTTCCCAGCAACCCCACCAATGACCTTTTTTAAAGAATGAAGAAGCACACAGAAAAAAAAAAATTAAATGGGTTAAATTCCAAATTCACAATTGGCAATCAAACTGGTTTTCCAACCCTTGGGAAATAACCAATAAATATTTGTATGAACAATTGAGCTAAAAGACATTTAGACTTCAGAATCTTAGCTTTAGTAAATTATAGCAAACTCCCATACGGGAAAGGGTGTATTATTCATGCTTATCTAACATCAAAGTCAGGAACATCAGTGATCACATGAAACTGAAAAATGTCTTCCATTTGGGTCTGGTGAATTCACTGATCTGCCCAGTGGAATAGGAATGAAATAAGAAAACTTTAAATAGACATAGCACTCAGTTAAGCTAGAAATCTTGATATATACTCTGTTAATGACTGAGTATAGTAAATTGTATATGGGAACTGTAGATACTATGGTACAGATACATACACTTATGGACACAGAAAACACAGTTGCAGAGTCCGGTTTCCACAAATTTCATGTAAATTTCCTACTTTTGCTTCATAATAAATTTAATAATAATACGGAGCATGGCTCAAAATGAGACAGATATATTTTGGTAAAAAGTGGTGCCTACCTTAATTGCTGAACTGGGAAGTAGGAAAAAACTGGTAATAATGCCTGTGGGATATTTGAATGAGATCACTGGACCCAAGGCAAAATTTATTTTGATTCTTTGTGCCACTTCAGGCATGGTAGAAAAGGCTACAAACCCTGAGAGAACAGAAGACAAGACAATCTTATAAAAATACTTACACAATATTTCTATCAACAAAAGTGGAACTCGGTTTTGCCATTTGTATCCTATTGCAATGATCTTGGGAATGAATAGGAAAACTCTTCTGTGTTGTTATGCAAAGATAATCTACCTTCAATTCTATTTTTCTTTCATTCTGGGCAAAATTTAACTTGGTTGGGGGAAAGTGAGGCATACGCTACTGAAGCCCCGACTGCCAAATGAACTGTGGACAACCTCATTTCCCAACCATGGGGTAAGTGCTGGTAACGTTGTGATTGCATTCGTGTCTCCGGGTCATAGAGCTTGCAGAAATACAGTTCATGGGAGGCGAATCCGTCAGTTCTTCCTGTAGTAGCATCAAGTTATTCCAGTTTTCTTTCTCACAATGGAATGAGATTTCCTTGCTCCCAGTGCTTCACTGGATACTGCTAAGCCTTCTGCTTCCAAGAGGTCAGGGGATTCCCCTCTGTCCACCATGGTTCTAGGAAGGACCTGATCTTTCAGCAATAGCATTGCCCCCATTTCTAGCCCTGTGAGGGTGAGGGTAGAGATCTCAACACCACACTGGAGAGGCTATGTGAGTGTCTGTATTTTGGTTCTCAGAGATTTCCTGGGCTCCCACCAATGTGTGTGTGTGTGTGTGTGTGTGTGTGTGTTCATAGCAGAGGCTTTTTTTTTCTTTCAGAAATTCTTATTAAAACATTAAAATTGTCTTGGCCAGAAAAAGAACTGATTTTGTATCAGTTGACTGAGCAATTGATACAAAAACTCTGAAACAAGTGTACTTCCTCCTAGATGATCTCTGGTGAGTTTTTTGGTGGTCACACTGCCTGGGGAGCCCCTTTGTCATTTAGTGAGCTGGCTCCTGGGTTGCTAAATGTCCTGAAAATTTGGGAGGGGGTCCTTTTCACAAAACAAAAATTGTTCTACCCAAAATGCCAATAATGCATACTAAAAATTTACATGTTGTAAGTAAAAGGCCCAACACTGGTGATCAAATTTTGTTTTCTTTGCAAAGCAAATGTAAGAGCATATCTAAGTTTTACCTACTCTTCTAGACCCCACTCAAGTCATTCCTGTTCCATCCAATGCCTAAGCATCTCACTGGTGAATCAAACTGAACTGATAGGAATCTCAGTTCTGTCTCTTAAGAGGCCCTGAGTAATCCCCTTATCTTCTTTGAACTTTTGTTTCCTCTTCTATGAGCCGGAAATAATAACAGTAGTGTTGTTTTGAAGCTTAGAGAGATTGTGGGAAAGGTCCTGAACCCAGGGCTTAAACCTAGTAAATGCTCAGTAAGTGTTACTATGCTAGCATAATTATTTCCTAGTAGTGGCAGTTGTGGTTTTTTTCTTCTTTCTATTAGTTCTTTGTTACCCTTTTAGAATATGCTTTCTGGTGTTCACCGCCTGTTCCAAGCTCACAAGCTGCCTATCAAGGTAAAGCAACAATAAGTATATATTTGCTATTGATGATAATGGTTATAATGTGACTATTGTAAGAATATTTATTATCTCTTGCACAGTTTCACCTATACTTAAATATTGCATTTTTACATAACTCAATCTCTTAAAATTGTAAACTTTAGCTGAAGATCACTAACAAATTCACATTTTTAATAGCATAGATTCCTTTAAATTTTTATTTAGAGTTAAATTATTGATTTTATTTCCAAAAGATCTAAGAAACCAGTAAGAAGTAAATTTTCAAAGAGCAGAGTCTTGGGCTTAAAAAAAATTCCACATAGTGCTTACATTTATTAATAAATACTATTCCATAAATATTAAACTGTATACTAAATATTAGATAAGCGTAGTTGAATTGTTATAGTAAGTTTTTGTGATCCAACTTAAAAAAAAGTGACTATATCTTTTCAATTTGTTCAAATATAAACATAAGCTCCTTTCTTTTATTTTTTAAAAATAATTCCATGTGAAGAAGGCATGACTGATGTATACTATTCTTCAGAGATATTTCATGGTGTTAGGCTTTACTTTTTTATCTCAGAGGGGATCTAAAAACTTACTCTTTGGAACTACTTCTTTAGATTTGAGGTACATATTATTTCAGGAAATTATATTACTGTCATAAATGTGCTGCTGTGATCAGAAATAGAGGAAAAGTTTGCCCAAAATACATTCTCTGAAATTCAGGTTTATAGCCACTAAGATTATATGCCCAGTACAGGAGAAAATTACAGCCACCATAAATGGCAGTAACTCTGTTCCAATTTAAGGGTGAACCCTTGCAAGACCCTGACCCTTGTAAAATGTTGACTTTTATAAACATACCTATTGTAGCACCAAGTGAATGTCCAATGAAATACAATTTCTCCTGGCCAGTTTTATTTACAATAAAGTCTATTATTCCTGGGAGATCATATTTGGCCATTTCATCAAAGCTGAAAAATAAAACAGGGGCTTATAAATACCTGCAACTATGTTTAAAGATCAGAAGGCTTTTGCTCACTTAACTTTTATACACAGAAGTCTCTATTGTTCCCTTATGCAGTTGTGTATTTCATTATTTATCCAATTACATGTAGGCAGTTGTAGCTTTTGTTTGCTGATTTACATGGATTGCTTTCTAATAGCAGAAATAGCTTCAAGACTTGTGGATACTCTCTGAAGTTCAATCTTACTATTCCTCTTCATTCCCTTCCATTGCATTACTTTCACTTCCTTTCTCCATCTAGTTTGCATGCCACTCAGGCACATTCCTCCAGGGGATTTCCAGACTCACAGGGCCCTTCAACACTCCCCCTCAGAAAAAGACTGGTTGTAAAATCATGATTCTACCTATACTAGCTGAGCAGCTTTGGATAAGTTATTTTAATGCTCTAAGCTTAAGTTTTCTCTCTGAGCTTTAAGTTTTCTTATCTGCGAAATAAACATGATAGATTGCACCTGCTATATATCAGGGATGCTATAGGAGTTGGATAGCATTACAGGGATGACTCTGGCTGCTAGCAGGCACTCAGATGTTGCTATTATTAATATTTCTGTCCATATAAAGATATACTCAACATATATCAAAGTTCTATAGAGCAGTTCATCTGGCATTAATGCAGGAGAACAGAAGGACCTACATAACACTTACTTGAGTCAGGAATCCCATAAGCTGGAGGCCTGACAATTAAAACAACGTGTGAGGAACTCTCTAGATCAGGGGTCTCCAAACTTTTCAGCCTGCGGGCCACATTAAATATCAAATAGCAGTTTGGGAACCGACTACACACTCAAGGTCCAAATAAAAAAGAATCAAAACATAGATGTTGGTTTTAATTATTTATTTAATATTATCTTATTCAGATAAAAAGGTCTCCACGGGCCAGATGAGAGGGCCTTGCGGGCTGCATCCGGCCCACGGGCTGTAGTTTGGAGACCCCTGCAAATGTCCATGTATAAGACAATCATGAAACCTCACAGTAAATAAGCTCCAAGCTCCCAGCCAAGGATGAGTGACACAAAATAATTCTTGGTGCTTGCCGCTACCCCAAAGCTCTGACCCTACGAACGTATTTGAGCCTTCCTTTCTTCTCAGCCTGTCAGCAGTGCTGACAGGTGTTTCATTCATATGGCAGGAATGCACATTCTGCTCTAGCAGCAGGGTTGCAAGCCAACAGGGAACTGAAGCCTGTGAAGCCACTGTGGGCACTGGCCTGTCCTCTGGTGACAGCAGAGAACACTGTCACTGTAACAGTCGGCAAATCAAAAGATTCTTCCCCACTGCCCATTAACAAGGTTTTAAAGACCTCATATTGCAGTTTTCCTGAAAATGGTATTTTATACAGTCTCAACCACAGTTTCTCTAAACAAAATATAGTACTGGTACACAACATTGCAAAATTGATTGGCTGTCCAGGAGAAAAGACTTGTATTAGCAGCTTTAGAATGAATATAAGCTTTGGGAGGGCAGGGACTTTGTTCACTCTTGAAGGCTCCAGGCCTAGAGCAATGCATATAGTAGGCACACAGTAAACATCGTGTGTGTGAGTGCATTAGTCATAGGAATTTCTTGAGCCGTCCCTTGGGACAGACTTATGATGTATAGTATTGGATGTTAAAATGGCCTTGCTAAAATGCTATAATTTGCCTGTTAGAGAATCAGTAGAGACAAAAGCTTCTTGCTATTTATTTCTCTCCTTTGAGATTTTACAAAAAACTATGTGACTTCAAATGTCATTGATTATTAATATCATTCACACTATTATATTCAAAAAATTGTCACAAACTTTATAATTTTTCTTAGACACAGTTTACCTAAAGGCCCAGAATTCCTCCTCATTCACTGAGAGTGTTTTATGTCTTCTGGACCAAGTGTTCCCCCGACTGTTCCCCATCCAGACATCGTAACCTGCATCTGCTAGAAGGAACCCAAGGCTGCCATTGGCATAATTCTCAAGCCAGGAGGCATTGTCTGTGAACAGGGCGTGCTGCATGTATACAACTGGCCGAGTACCTACAGGGAGGGAGGAGAAAGAGAGACAGAGAGGGAGAGAGAAAATATTTTATGATAAATAGAGCATACAAGGAATGTGAAAGAAACACAGACATACCACCATGACCACCACAACAGAAAAACCAAACACCAAAAACAGCATTCACTTTACCCTGTGTCATTAGTGTAGAGCAGGGCTGTCAAACTCAATTAAAACACGGGCCATTTGGTGCAACAAGCAAGATTCACGCGGGCCACATCACATTTACAAACGTCGCCAGAACTGAGTCAGCGCGTTTATACTCACCCACAGGCCCCAGGAAAGGCACTGGGCCACGTGTATACTCGTCTTAAGTAGTTAAAGGGTTAACGAGGGAATTGTGTGTCCAGTATTGCCTCGACCTCCCCTAAGCGCCATTTTCTTCATAACAATATTTTCTATTTTCATTTTATTTCAGAGCATTGTGGGTCACAAAAAATTACCTTGGGGGCCACATGCGGCCCGCGGGCCGCCAGTTTGATACCCCTGGTGTAGAGAATTATAATCACACTACAAATTTCTTGAGCACATACTTTGTTCCTAGTGTTACAATTGACTGACATGCCTAAGCTTATGAAGTTCTTACAATAACTGTATAAAGTAGGTACTATTTTGAGGATCATCATTTCACAGATGTGGAAACTGAGTCTTGAGATCATTAAGTAACTTTCTCAAGAGATCACCCAGCTAACCATTTACAGACCTGGGACTTAAGCCACGCTCTATTTTCTGCCAATGCGTGTGCTTGTAACTGTACTGCTCCATATATTCATATGTACATATCTCCTGGGTCTGGCTTACAAAGACATGAAAGTGGTCATGTTTAATGGAGTCCTAGGTCTCTTCCAGTCATTCCTCTAGGGAGGAAGCGGGCGTGAGTATCAATGGACAATGAATACTTCCTTACCATACTTCTAACCAAATCCCTAGCCTCTGCCCACCAGAGAGCATTTGAAAGCTGTAATTGTAAAATCAACTCAACATTCCTCTGCCAACTCTTAAATTCCCATGGGAAAGATTGTTCAGCAAGATGAGAAGAATCGGGCTGGAAGGTTCCCAAAAGGCACTAGAGTTCAATATGTAAGAGCAGAGGCTTTGGAGTGACACTCACTGCCTGGGGTTGGATCCTGGTTCTTTCACTTGCTATTTGTGTGACTTCAAGTGTTTGTCCTCAGTTTCATCATCTGTAAAATGATCACTATTGATAGCATTGACTTCATGGGGGTTGCTCGGAGGTTTAACTGATTTAAATTAATGTAAAGCTTTTGGAACAAAGCAGCTAATTAATGGCTTTTAATTCCAAATCTTCCCCAAATTCTCCTTCCTGAAACAAAACTTTTCCTTGTAAAAGTTTTCTCAAGGGGAAGCTGGGATGGCTCAGTGGGTTAAGCGCTCACTTTGCAGCGCCGGGGACCGAGGATCGAATCCTGGCCCCGGCCCCGGCCTGTGCGGACCCATATGCTGAACTGGGGAGTTCCCCTAGTTCAGTTCTCTCTCTGTATCTCTCTCTCTCTCTGTCAAAAACAAACAAACAAACAAACAAAAAATTTTCTCCTTTCATATTTTAGAGTCTCACTTCCCCTGTACCTGTGGGAGGTTTAGTGCCAGACATAGCCACAGACAAAAACAAGAAAACCAGTCCCAGGATGCCCTGATAATTTTCAATTTCAGATAAATAATGAATATGTTTTTTGCATAAGTATTATATCTTAAAGTGGGATGTATACAATACATTTATTTGTTGTTTATCTGAAACTCAACTGTAACTGAGTGTCTCGCATTTTATCTGGTAACTGTACCCACATCCTACTCCAATTTTATTCTAAAACTCTTGAATTACAGATTTCTGTCTTAGAGGGAGAAAATGTCAAACAGCATAATGAGAGCTGCCTCTGAAGATGGCTGATGGGAGAGATGATGCAGAGTGATTGTGCTACCTGACTTGCTGCAGAGGCTTTGTAGAGTTTCTGTTTACTCTTCTCTCTACCTCCTCAGAGGATTTGCAGTTATGTTTCCCTTTATAAAGAGTGTAATAATGCCTCCGCTTCTGCTTGGCTGGCTCCTCATTCTAGAATGAGTCCTTATTAACATCATGTTCTTTTCATTCTACAAATCATTGGTTGGTCCCTCATGTCAAACTATATGTGAATGTTAAAGTTTTGTTTTATTTTGTTTTGTTTTCCTAGAAAAAAGTTTCAGAAATACCAGTCACCTAATTAAAAAAAATTTTATATGGTAGGAGGACTATTGATTCTAGTGTGTGTGTGTGTGTTGGGGGGGGGGCGGGGAGGGCATGGGAGACTCTTTTGAGATACCCCATAGCCAACTTCACACAACCTAGTAAATCTCTTTCCAACAGCAAGGAAATCCATTTTCCTGGAATACAGCAAATTTGCCTATGAGACATCAGTAAAGAGCTAACAAGATGGAGGCTCTATCTTTGTATTTTCACCCTCATAAGCAAACCTGTAGTCAGCAAGACCAATATCACCCTTTGTGTTTTCAGGTTCTTGGCAGTCTTCAGAGAATTAGAAAAGAATGAGACTCTCTGCTAACCATTTAAAGACTTATCCAAAATTCAAATACATTTGGATAAATCAATCACTCTCTTAAAGATAGCCAGCCCTAAATTTTAGTCATATTCAGTCCTTCTCATCAAGAGAGACACATCTTATACCTGTGTTGCCAGCCTCTCTTCGCCCATGGGGAATTCTGTTGATGCTGAGTATGTACCCATCTTGAGTGGTGACTTCATATTCTTCACTGGGGTAGCCATTATAGGTGATGATTTCACTCTGCCCAGTGAAAAGATAGGCATTAGCTAAACAGCTTCTCTAAAGGTTAGCAAAAGGAACTAGAACAAAACATCTGGTGTGTGATCATTGGGATGAATTATCTGTAATCTGTAGTGAGTAGAATATTAGAAAATGTCTATTATTAGCATATTTTTTGAGGGGAGGAGATAATATTTAGCATTGACCCATATTTTTGGCAAAACTACATTCTCAAGTCATTGTCTTTTGAGATCCCTTTTGTTTTAAAGATAATAAAACCACAGTCCACTAGAGGGCAGTCATATATGTCATCCATGCAGTTTAAAATATAAGTTCTAAATATTCTTAAAATATAAATTCTCCCCCTCCACCACCATATATCTGGTGCCCACTCCCACCTCCCCCCACAACTCTGCCTCCCCCCACCTCCCTCCTGGGCACATAATGTGATGCATGGGTGATGTGATGTGGACTTGTACATCTGGAAACTAATTGTTACCAACCAATGTCACCCCATTAAATTTAACAATATAAAAAAATAAAAAATAAAAAATAAAAAATAAAAAAATATAAATTCTAAAGAGAAGGGTGTTAGGATGCCAGGGTAGCTCAGCAGGTTGAGTGCTTGCCTTGCAACTACAAGATCCAGGGATCAAATCCTGGCCCTGGCCCTGGCCCATGCAAACCTATATGCTGAACTGTGGAGCAATTGGTAACTGCTAGGATGGGAGTTACTCATGCGGGAGGCCTCCAGTATGGGTCCTGCCCTGAGTAGCCTCACATCCACCTGTGTGGAGTGAAACTATGTCACAACAAATGATGTACAACTACAAAAACTGCTTTGGGCTCTCCTTCCTCTCTCTGTTTCTCTCTATTTCTCTCTCTCTCTCTCTCTCTCTCTCTCTCTCTCTCATTTCTCTCTCTCTCTCATTTCTCTCTCTCTCTCTTCCCTCAAACAATAAAATAAATCTTTTTTTTTTCTTTCTTTTACAACACTGGTCCAATGTATTCTTTTTTGTTGTTGTTGCTGTTAAATTTATTGGGGTGATATTAGTTGGTAACAATTACATAGTTTCCAGATGTACAAATCTACATTACATCGCCTATGTATTGCATTATATGCTCACCACCCAGAATCAGCTCTCCCTCTATCACCATATATCTGGTTCCCCCTCCCAGCTCCCCCTCCCACCCACTCTTTCACCCACTTTCCCCTTTACCCTCAGGTATCTTTTTTTTTTAAAGAGGAAGTTGTCCATAAAAATACAATTCTGCTCTGCATTACTAAAAAGTATTATTTATTCAACCAAAAGAGCAGATCTAGTATAGCTTGATTCTTGGACAAATGTTAAAAAAAAAAAAAGGCTATGTTTTACCTCTTTTCTTACCAGAGATTTCAGCTATAACAGGACCTTTAATAATTTCATAACCCACTAATCTGCTTTATTGGATGTTCTTTGATATTTTCCATTACTTACAATATTCATCCACACCTCGGGATTTGCTTCATTTTCCAAATTAATGAATTTACCAGCACTTAAAGCTCCACAAATCAAACAGGTTGTTGTTAAAAACAGCCACATCATGGAATGCCTGACATAAAATATTTAATAATCACAGATTAATTTTATACATTAAAGTGGTTAATGAAGTGAAAATAGTGCCCTAGTAAGAACTTAACCAACATCCTGAAGCTGAGAAAGTGTGGCAGGGAACAAATACAGTGAGTTAACTCTGAACATTATTAAACTATTTTCAGGTAGAAACTACCCTTGACATAGTCCAGTTCTGGAAATGGAATGAATTTAGTCTGGTATGGAGGCTTAATTTTTTTGTCTTATTGTAATCAAAGTTTTCCAATATTTTAAGTCTCTGTTCACCAGTCAGTTGCCAGAACACCTAATGATTCAGAAGACAAATGTCCACATTATGGCAAATCTAAAGTAAAGTTGTCCTCTCGTCTAGCTCTGCATCCTATAAAATGAGCAAGAACTGAAGCTTCAACCAAACAAATAAGTTTGTGATCAGTTGCTAATGATGAGATTGCTTCTCTTGTGGATGCCCAATGGCAAATTTTAAATAAATGTGCCATCTCTCCTCGTTGGCATGGCTTAGAAGCATGTCTCTTCAATGGCAGACCGACATCATTGCAGTGTAGAGTGCTTATCATATGAAAGCTGCAGTTCTATGGCCTGAGATTCAAGTCCAGCCTCAGGACAAACAAGGTTTCTAACTTTGGGCCAGTTATTTGGTAACTTGGTCTCGGTTGCCTTGTTGGTTGAGTTAAGCTAATAAAGTTTTGGGGTTATAAAGAAGTCAAAGTTACAGTGTAATAGAGAGAATAAAGTGACATATATAGCCCTAACCGCAGTGGAAACGTACTTAATCTAAGAATGAGTAAGGAGTAGTAGCGGAGAGCTTTTGCTATAACAAATTAACGGTTGACTTCTAGAAATTCAGAACTTACTTTTGAGAGCACTGAATCTTAACCACCAGGACACCAGGGAGGTGGTAAACGTTTAAAATTAAATAGCTTTTCATACATTGATTATCTGGTTGAAGATGATTTTGTATTTGTAAATGTTACATGAGTTAAAACCTTTTTGAACCCAATAATAACTAATACCTACTGAATGCTTAGCTTGTGCCAGGCACTATTCTAAATACTTCACATGATATTTAAACCTCAAAGAAACTCTATGAGATAGCTACTATTATTATCAATGGAAAAACAATACTTAGATTTAAGATCTTCCCAAAGCTACAGAGCCAACAGAGAACTAAGAACTAAGACAGGAATGCAGGCAGCTTCCCTGTGGAGCCTTGTGCCTGAATACCTCTCCCAGCTGCCTCCTGGTTGAGATAAATCTTGATCTTACCTTTTTAGGTGAGCTTCCCCTGCTCCTCAGGACTTCTTATGGATTAGGAACTAATTTTTCGGCATGTGACATCAGGCTGAAGAATGCAATATAGTTGCAGTGACATTTAGAAGCTAGGGAGATGAGAAACAGTAAGCCTGTGGAAATGATGAAACCTTGGACTGTGACACACACACAGGGCGTCTTCCAGACACCAGACACCACCATATACTTGTAAATTGGGAAATAGTGGCCTACATGATGCTAAAGAATGAGTTTGAATCCTCCATGTTTCCGCTGAGTGCCTGTCACTGTTTGGAGGGTGAGCAACATTTTGTAACCAGTGAGTCAAATGGGCAAGTGGAATATATTCATGATCCTAATACACAAATTCAGGGATAATAATATCTACCTCCTCAACCCTATAGCATTACTGTGAGGGTCAAATAAAGTAGTATGCAGTTGGCCCTTGAAAATACAGGTTTGAACTTCCTAAGCCCACTTATAGGTAGATTGTTTTTCAATAAATATTGTAAATATAGTTTCTCTTCTTTATGTTAGTTTCTTTAATAACATTTTCTTTTCTCTAGTTTACTTTATTGTAAGAATATAGTATATTATACCCATACTAAGCAAAATAAATGTTAGTTGACTATGTTATCAGTAAGGTTTTCTGCCAACAGTAGGCTATTAATAGTTAAGTTTTTGGAGAGTCAAGTTATACAGATTTTTGACTGCTCAAGAAGTTGTGAGGGAAGCCAGGATGGCTTAGTGGGTTAAGCGCTCACTTTGCAGCGCCGGGGACCCTGGATCGAATCCCGGCCCCGACCCGTGCAGACCCATATGCTGAACTGGGAACTCCCCCAATTCAGTTCTCTCTCTGTCTCTGTCAAAAATAAAATAAATTAAAAAAAATATATTAAAAAAAAAAAAAGAAGTTGTGGCCCCTAATCCCCCTGTTATTCAAGGGTCAACTGTACATAAAGGTACTGATGTCAACCATCTAGCATGTAGGGATGTAAACAAATGTAATGAAATTGAGAAGATGAGGTCATTCTGACTCCCAAGCCTTGAGGCAGAAAGAGTACGGAACTAATAGTAGGCCAGAGGAAACTGACCCATATGCTAAAGGAATTTGCTGTCAACTTTGGCAGCAGTCATTGTGGGTGCTGATACACAAACCATTTAGCCACCACTTTAAACAAGGTAGAATGGAGGTCTGAGGAGAACAAAGACAATTTAGTTCTAAACTCTACCTGAAATACTAGATAATGGAGGTGTATGTGCCTCAATTTTCTACTTTGTTTTGTATGCATGGAAAGCTCAAGAAGTAATTGAATTTCTATCATCTCCCAGTGTGAAGAAGGGTAAGTTGCTATCAAACATGATATGGGAGTTTCAGTTTTGTTAGCTTGGACTGTTCTCAAATCCTTTTATTTATTTTATTTATTTTATTTTTTATTGTTTTTGACAGAGAGAGAGAGGAGAGAGAGAGAGAGGAAGAGATACAGAGACAGAGAGAGAATGGAACTGGGGGAACTCCCCAGTTCAGCACATGGGTCCTCAAGGGCCGGGGCCGGGATTCAATCCTCAGTCCCTGGCGTTGCAAAGTGATCACTTAACCCACTGAGCCATCCCGGCTTCCCCTCAAATCCTTTTAGAAATAAAGATATTATTCATATATATCCAACTCTAAATACTTATTGCAATTGAGTGGGAAATTTCATGCCCATTAAACAAATGTGGAATGAAAGGAAGCACTCAGCTCATTGGAATAGGTGGAAAGATCATATATTAGTCCATATTCAGTCCGTCTTTGATGAAAGATTCAACCATCCTTTGCCCTGATGGACAGTACAATGGCAGAGGTGTGTGGACTTCTGGAATCTCTCATGGGCTATGACTATGAAAAAATTCCACTAAATAAAACTTCAGTGGATCCTTTGGAGAGTTTTAGGAAACACAATGTTATTATTATTAATGTTGATATGTTGCCATGACTTCAGGTGGAAGTATCATGAATATAGTTAAATTTTTCAGGCCTTTACAGAGTATAGAGCAGCTTATTTTCCAGAAAAACTTCTATACCATTGCCTCCTCATAGTTCTTCCTCAACATTGATATTTAAATAATCTGGATAATTCTTCCAGTTATTTTGTTTGTACAGATACAAAGCCATATCAAATAAATGAAGCTAATTTTTTTCCACAAATTTTTCATCATTCTTCTTATGGAAGCTTGCTATTTTAGTAAGTACTCAATATATTAAAAAAATTAAAATAAAATTTATTGAAACTGTTTCCTTGGCCCTATAAAATATAAAATGATAGCTCTTACTTTCTAGAAGCTCAGATTTTCTCTGCTTTTGTGTTAGAGCAGGAAAGGAAACTTGGGGAAAATGTAGATTGAGGGGAAACCTTTCATAAGGCTTGTGGTATTTCTAATATCTTGACTCGAGGATCATATCACAACCTGAACAAATTATTTAATGATGGCTATCCACTCAGTTATCAAGATGACTGAGAATACATGGTTGAACATAGATCCTTGAATTTGGTATCTATCTGTAAAAATTATTATTTTTCTTCCAACATTCTAATTCAAAATGCAATTGCCATTAGCATGCCTCACCTTTTTTCATTTGTTTACTTCTTTCTCCCCAAAGGCTAACTTTTTTTTTCTTTTTTTAAGATTTATTTTATTGTTGAGAGAAGGTGAGAAAGAGACAGAGAAAGAGAGAGAAACGGGAAGGGCCCAGAGCAGTCTCCATAGTTTTACATCATTAGTTGTGACATAGTTTCATTCCACATAGGTGGATGTATGGTGGGAACTGAACTGGGGGCCTCCTGCATGGGAGGTGAGAACCTCTGTCTCCATCTCAGCAGTTACAGTTTGCTGCATTTCAGCCTACTATGGGCTTGTATTGGGCCAGGGCCAAGATTTAATCCCCTGACCTCACGGTTGCAAGGCAAATGCTCAACCTGGTGAGCTATCCTGGCATCCCAAAGCTGCACTTTCTTAACACATGGCTTAGTATCAAAGAGGGCATAATTTTTCCTTGGAATCAACTCAAAGTTAAAAAGATTAATCAACAAAATAGAAACTAGTAAGCATTTTGCAAAAAAGGAATAATTTGAAACCTTATACCCTTGAGAGAAATTTTGCCCTGGAGCAAAAGACTTTGTATGTACAAGATCACAGAATTTGTTGCTAGCTCACTTGATAATTTATTTAATTCATTATGCATCCTAAAATTTAAATAGGGCTCAATAAAGTCATAAGTGTGGTATGGTGTGTTGTGGTATGTGTATATGTGTGTATGTGTGTATAAAACGATTGATTAGCACGCTTTGGCCTTAGGGAAGGCATTTTAAATTACATTTACAAATTTTACTTCTTTTTTAAAGATTTTATTGCTTGAGAGGAGATAACAGAGGAGGAGGGGGGACGGGGGAGAAAGAGAGAGAGAGAAGGGGCAGGGCCCAGAGAAGTCTCCACAGTTGTATATCATTAGTTGCCACATAGTTTCATTCCACACAGGTGGATGTGAAGCCATGCAGGGTGGGAACTGAATTGGGGGCCTCCTGCATGGGAGGCGAGAATCTTCACCTCTGAGCCATCCTGGTAGTTACTAGTTGCACTGCAGTTCAGCATATGGGTTTTGCACGGTCCAGGGAGGAAAATCGAACCCTGGACCTTGTGGTTGCAAGACAAGCACTCAACCTGCTGAGTTATTCTGGCATCCCAAAACAATATTGTTTTTGAGATTACCTGTTAGAGTGGAGCATGTTCTCTTTAGTATGGTGGCATCCGTTTCATCTCCACTGTACTATTACACCCATCTTCAAATACAACATGCTATGATCAAGAGGCAGAAAGGAGAAAGGACAAATAAAAAAATATCTATCCATCATAAATGATGGAAGGTTTTTGACAGGAGGCAATATGAGCTAATTGAACATACACCCATCCCAAACCAAAATGCTCGAAAAATCACTTACATTTAAAGAGAAGTTATTTCCAAAAGTGCTGGCTATTTGCCATGGATGGCATCCATGTCTCAGAGTGGCAGGATCAGGAGACTCTTGGTGGCAAAGGTCAAAACTTTGTGAGACTTAAGAGGAAGGTCCACGCCATCGAATAGAAGGATATTTATACCATTCATTCCTCCAAGCAGGTTTAGCTGCCTAACTGCTTACTTAATGTGCAGACAGTAATGTATGGTATTTGCCAGAGCTCATTTTGTATTTGAATTCCTATAGCAGGTGTATTCAAATGGAGATTTGTTTTTAAAAAACACATGCAGAATACTCAGCCATAAATTCAAGTTGGAGCTGTGTCATTAATTTGCAAAAGTAAATACCGTAATAGTGATTAGAATGTGTGAAGTCTTAATAATGCCTCTTTTAACATATGCTCTTTTTCCTTCCCAGAGTTAATTTTCTATTTTGTTAAATTACTGTTAAATCACTTTCAAATCTCCCCAGCCCCCCCCGGCCCCCCCGAAAATGGGTAGGTGGCTATGAGTAACACAGTATCTTGATTTCATCTCTCTCCTAACCACCTTCAACATTAAAACTATTTGTTGAGTGAATAAATCAATCAATAAATAAATGGCTCTCAAAATCGAGAGAATGTTGCTTAGTTACTGAGGAATATTAATAATGTTATGCAATCCCTCTTAGCTATAAATTCTACTCGATCTCTGTTCTTGAGTGTGCTTCAAAGAACATTATTTCTTAACATTTTATACAGGAAACAATAAGAGAAAGTACATTCATAGGAAAAATCAACTTTGTTTTGTTTTTGTATTAAATTATTTGATAGTAGTTTTTCTGCTATTGAGCCTTAAATTAACTGTAAATTTGATGATGACTATGGTACAATCTGATATTTCATACACTATATTCTCCCATTTCTTCATGTGTTAAAAAAATCTTATAAATGCAGAATTATTCAAGCTTTTCTAAAAATTACCAGACTTCTTAAATAATAATAACCTTACTCTTGATTATTTATACCAGTACTGTCTAATAAAAATGTAAGTAAACTACATGTATAATTAAAATTTTCTTATGGTCACATTTTTTTAAAGTAAAAGAAATAGTAAAAAGTAAAATTAATTTTGTATCATATTTTATGTAAATCAATAAATCCAAAATACTATCATTTCAACATGTAATCAATATTATTATTCAGAGACTTGTCATTCTTTTTTGCCCTGAGTCTTTGAAATGTGATGATTATGTGACACAGCACCTCTCTATCAGGACTAATCACATTATAAGTGATCAATAACAACATCTGACTATATTACTATAGTCACTAATAGTGACTATACTATTAGTCTTGTGCTTGTTTTTTTTATCTTGAAACTTGTCTTCAACCAGATTATTTATTTTTGTACACAGTAATCACCCCAAAGACTTAACTGTGTATCATATATTTGACCTGAATTGAATATCTGCCTACCAAACTTCCTATGGTCTGAATCATCAAACATATTTTCACAAGTGCTTGGCCTCTACTCCTCAACTGAGCTTTGAGTATGATTGTCTAGCAGAAAAAACATGTGCACAAATATTTTTTATCAAAATCACAATATCCACCAGATCTCTCAAGGTCAGTAAATCTAGAAAGATGGTTTGTTACATTGGTGTTACTCCAATAACAAATGTCAAACTACTATTTTAAAGGTTTTTTTTATTCATGATTTAAAATTTCCAGATAGAAAAAAAATGTCACCAAAATGATCATGCCATCGTTTAAGATTGTTTACAAGTTTGACAACTTTCTGAATCTAAATCTGCTGAGTGTTGATTGAATAAACAATGGTTATATATATATAAATAACATAGCAACTTTCTTGAGATGTTTTGCTTTGAGACAATGGGTATTGTTTGAGAAAAGGTGAGGGAAGAGGGCCCAGAGTAGTTGCCATAGTTGTGCATCATTAGTTGTGACATAGTTTCATTCCACACAGGTGGATGTGGGACCCCATGGGGCAGGAACCAAACTGGGGGCCTCCTGCATGGGTGGAAAGAATCTTTAGTCATCCTGGCGGTTACCAGTTGTGCCGCAGCTCAGCATATGGGTTTGCACGGGCCAGGCCCTGGACCTCACGATTGCAAGGCAAGGGCTCAACTTGTTGAGCTATCTGTCCCAGCACCTCAATGTTGTCATTGTTTTAAACCACACATCTGACCTGATTCTGTTTTAAGCACTCTTAGGATTAAAAGTCTTTAATGGTTTGCATTAAAAATTGAAAATCTATAGAACAGGCTCTGCTTTCTTCCTCACTCCCTGGATCCCTGTGCTTCTTAAATCCTCTCCACTAAGCCTAGCTCCTTGCCACCTGTGCTAGTCCTCTGCCTGTAATATTGGGCAGATCTCAGTAAAAAAAAAAATTGTTAAATTTATTGGGGTAACCTTGGTTGGTAAAAATGACATAGGTTTCAGGTATACACTTCTAGATTACATCGTCTACGTATTGCATTGTATGCTCACCACCCAGAGTCCGTTCTCTTTCCATCGCCATTTTATGCTCCCTTCTTATTCCCCCACCCCCTGTCCACCTTAAAGAAGGTACATTTCATATCAGTGGATTTAGCACAATTACAATGAAAGATTTAATTATATGAGTAAGCAGCTGTAGAGTACCTCCTTTTTCATTAGTCTGTAAGTTCCATTTGGGCAGAAACAGTGTCTATCTTATTATTCTTCGTGTTCTGACTGCCCAGCTAATTCATAATAGAAATAGCATAAAAATTAAGAGCTTGGTACCTAAAGTCAGAATATCAGAGTTTAGAGAATTGATATTTTGAGGCAAGTTGTCCCAAATTTCCAACCTTCAGTTCCCTAATCTATAAAGAAGGAACAAAATGGTACCATTTTCATAAAGGTATTATGAAAATTAAATGAGGTAGTTGATGTAAAGTGCTTAGACAATTATTTCCTTGTGAAAAAGGCTCACTGCACTTGAATGACAGGATAGGTAATGATTTCTGTCAAACATATATATCCTCTGTGTATTTTTTTTCTTGCACATATAACAACATTTTCATACTAGGACTTCTTATGTGCCTTATTATAGAGAAATACTCCACCAGTTTGGCCTAATAATTGATGTAGTTCTTTTGACAGATAAAATTTTCAATGAAAATTAGAAACACGTTTTTGGTGTACATGTTTCTTATAAATTTCAGTTATGTGACATAGCATGTATAAGTGCAGTCAGTTCTGGGACACAGATAAGTTCCAGTGTCAGGATATGCCAATATGATGGGGCACAGTCATCAAAGAGGTGCCCCTGTGTGAAGCCTTTTGCTGCCCTGTCAACTAGTATCCCCTTCCCAAGGCTCAGATCTTATTCAGTCCCCCACCCCTCACCTCTATAACTGCTTTATTTATGTCAAGAAATTCTTAAGATATCAGTGTTAGCCAATATGTGTTAATTACATGTCTTAAAAGGACCCTAATTTCCATGGCACTTAATCAAGTACTTGGTGGGCAGATAGGACACTCTCAGTCACCCAACAATTATTTGTTGATGACTGACTCCATGCCTGGGTGATGGTAGGTGCAATCATAAATGAGACCAACAGAACTACTTTCAGGAGGCAGTCTGTCTCTCATACAAGTTAATGTGGAAAACAGAATCCACGTTCTCTGGCCCTTCTATCTGCTATGATATGCTGTTACCATTCAAGTACATATGATTATATCCCTACCCAGCTCACAACCTTCAGAGCCTAAGGAAGTGCCCTTGGAAATTAGAGAAACAAGCTACCGTAGTTATTTGCTATTTGACCTTGGGTACCTCAGTTAATTATTCCTGGTACTTAGTTTCTTCATGTGTAAAATGGATATACTAATATCTAACTCAAGAACTATTGTGAGCATTAAAGGAGATAATGTGTGGCACTTGACACAAAAAAGAACTCAGTAAATATTAATCCCCTATCTCCATGCATGCACTCAATACCTCTTCTTCTCTCCACATAGCAGTTAGTACAGCCCTGAATAAAATATTAGATATTATTTGATTTTGTGAATAAATGGGAGAATAAATGATTGACCAATACTATCACGCTGGCAATACTGCATTGAGGGAGCTAATATAGCATCATTGTTAATTAGCAGTGCTGGCCTTTGTAGTGAAACAGTTTTAGGTTCATCCCCCCAACTCTCAAAAAAACTGGCACCACCACTTCAAGTCATTGACTTTTCTAACAGTCAGTCTATTCATCTGTAAAATAATGGAAACATGGAGTCCATTTTTAGGACTATTATGAGGCTTCAACAAGAAAATGTATCAAAAGCATTTAATATAGTACCTGACAAATGTTAACTATTTCAAAATAGTAGGTAGAGATAACTTCTAATAATGTAATTAAGGTAACTATGTCTAAATCTAAAGAGGGCAAGAAAATAGGTCTTTTTTCTAAAAATTTATTTTATTGTTCTTTGACAGAGACAGAGACAAAAATAGAGAAAGACAGAGAGAAGGGAGAGGGCCCAGAGCAGTGTCCATAGTTGTACGTCATCAGTCCTCAACATGGTTTCATTCCACACAGGTGGGCAGGGGCGGTGCAGGGTGGAACTGGGCTGGGAGCCTCCTGCATGGAAGGCATGCCCACCCAAGCCAGGCACTGAACCGGGGGGCAAGAACCGAACTGGGGCCCTCCCTTATGGGAGGCACACCCCACCTAGTTCAGCATATGGGTCCACACGGGCCAAGGCTGCGATTCGATCCTGGGTCTCCAGGGCTGCAAAGTGAGCACTTAACCCACTGAGTCATCACAGCTTCCCCAGAAATAGGTCTTATAATTAAATAGGACTTTACAATTAATGTCTTGGTATACTATGCTTAATTCCCATGTAAGTTAAGAATTTTATTTTTGCCTATAGGATTTGGTCATGATTAGAAATATTAAGCCATTATCTTTAAATACTTGTAGCACTTTATAAATAAGAATACTTATTGACCCATTTCTATGTAACTGGCATTGCATTTGTCTTTTAATGAATTATCTTACAACCCAATAATTGAGGTACTAACATTATCTCCACTTTACAGATAGAGAAAATGTGGATTAGAGTGATTAACTTCTCTATGGATATAAAGATAATAGAACCAGAAACCAAGCTTATACAATCTGACTTCAAGGCCCATGTTTAAGTTCTGTGCTATATAAATATGCTTTATAAACACCTTTGGTCTTCATGACAGCCTGTAGGGTAGGCAGGAATGAGTGTCTCTATTTTGTAGAAAAGCAAATTGCTAGAATTAATGATAAGTAACTTTTTCAGGATCACACAGCTAATAACTACTAGAGGTAGCTCTGGAATTTACACTGTTTAATGCTAATATAAGGGTTCTTTCAATAGTGATTCCATGTTACCTCTCAATCAATAACAGGGAAGTTAGTTATGCCTGTGAAAGCACTTTGAAATGAACATGAAGTGCCATAGAAGTGAGCAATATTTTGTTATGGTGATCTTTATAACTATTGGTAGTACCCAGGATAGTCTTAAAAGTAAGGGCTAACAGAACTGGTTCATTTATTTAATCCATTTGTATCCATGTGACATGATATTGGTGAGCAGAATATACCAGTTAGAACCAACACTGAAAGAACTTGGACGGATGCGACCTAAAAATGTGAAAATGTTCAGCTTTGTGTAAGAAATCTCAGGTATGGAGATAAAGAGAAAGCCTTTTCTTACAGAAGATAATGACTTTTCAAAATTTCTGATTGTACTAAACATAGAAGGGAGGAGTATTCTGTTGAGGTTCAGGTAATTTTCCAATGTGGCAGGACAAGGGTTCATTGAGAATTACAATGGGTAGGGTCAAGTAGATGACTCTTGGCTGGACCTAAAAGTGTTGCTGTTATGCAAACCCATCAATCACAACATGTCTGTCAACAGATTTGTCAGATGAATATCAGCCAGACTGACAGACCTGTCCCTGTTCTTTGTCAACTTGCTTTTGACTTAGAACTTGGGTAGCCTGTTCTACACATTCACGTACACTCCTGTTCTGTCCTGACATTGCCCATTTCATCGCATGCCTCTGTTGCTGGTTTAGTCATTCCTCTCTATAACTCTAGTGACACAGATTTTGCTTTAGTTTCTTTGTTTACTTTAAGTCTGTGTTAATTTATGGTCTTATCCACTGTATAAAGCCCTAAGAATTCTCTAGCAAGCAGGAGCTTTCCTACTAGACAGTCTATCCTGAGCTTCTTATTGGAAGACAAAACCAGGAAATGTTATGAACATAGGATTTGAATTGGAAAACTCTGGGATCAAGACTCAGATTTGCTTCTAATTCTTAAATATTTGACCTGAGCTAGTATTTAAGTTTTCTGAGCCTCAGTATTCTCCAAAATAGATAAGCATAGTACCTGTATCACAAAGACACAAACAGTAATAAATGACTCAGATTGGGTCTTTAATAAAAACTAAATAATAAGTGCTTAATAAGTGCTAAATATGTTAGTTATTTTAATTACTATCCTCACAGGATTGAAATTCCTCTCATATTTTAAACTCAATATATACAGCATAAGGGTAAGCATAATGTTTTTCTTCTTTCATCCCATATTCCCATCCTCTAACATATGAGAGGTGCAGAACAACAACAACGAAAATTTAAGATATTTTTTTTTTACAGAGAGAGAGAGGAAGAGAGACAGAAAGAGACAGAGAGAAGGGGAAAGGGCAGAAGAACAAAAATTTTAATGATGTGTAACCTTGAAGAATTGTTCAGAAACTTTGGTAGGGATTACAAAGGCCATCTATTACTAAGGAGACTTTCAATATCCCAAGTGCTGCACAAAGTAGGCTTGTGGTTGAACTGAAAAATGGTTCTATGTTAAAATTTTCTCCATTCTAGAAGCTTGCAGTATTCAGAATCCTGAATATGTAGTATAAAATAAAACTAAAAATATTAAATTGATATAATTGATGAGAGTGATGGGGATGTAGCTTTAGACTCCTACTGAAATCAAATTATAAATTAAAAAAGAATATATCTAAGATATAACAATAAAAAGAAAATCCTACTTGATTAAAAATGTAATGTTGTGATTTAATCTTAATTATACAATGCCTGACAATTAAGTTTGAGAACTTGTCACCGTGAGATTACATTGGCAGCATTATACAAACTTGGTAAGTCTTCATAACCTTGGTATATCAGTGTCTCTCACAGCTGTGTTCATGTCGACATGTGTCTTGCTGAGTGGTGTTTACTATAGTTGTTGCATGTTTTTGTGTGTGTTTTAAGAATGTCAGAACTTGAATTAGAACAAAAAATAAACGTTAAATTTCTTGTTAAACTTGGTAAGAGTGGAAGTGAAATCAGGGACAAGTTCGTTCAAGTCTATAGGGATAATGCCATGAAGAAAATAGCAGTGTACAAATGGACTGAACATTTTTCTTTTTCTTTTTTTTTATATATATTTTTTATTCATTTATTTTTTACAGAGAGAGAGATAGAGAGATACAGAGACAGAGAGAGAACTGAACTGGGGGAGCTCCCAGCTCAGCATATGGCTCCGCACGGACCGGGGCCGGGATTCGATCCCTGGTCCCGGCACTGCAAAGTGAGCGCCTAACCCACTGAGCCATCCCGGCTTCCCTGAACATTTTTCTGAAGGAAGAGAAAGCATCAGTGACAAAGTCAGGGAAGCCAGTAACCAGCAGAAGTGATAATAAACATTGCAAAAATTAATCAAATTGTGCATTAAAATCATCGCTTAACTATGAGAAGCATAGCAGAGCAAGTAAACATCGATAGAGAAATAGGAAAATCTTAACTGAAAATATTAGCATGATGGGAAAGGTGTGCAAAAATAGTTCCAAAGGAGTTCACCAATGAACAAAAGAAAAGAAGAGTCAAAGTTTGCCAAGACCTTTGGAGAGGCAAGACGATGTTTTGGACTATTATCACTGGTGATGAAACGGGTGTACCAATTTGACCCTGCAACAAAGTGTCAAATTACACAATGGAAGTCAGCCAATTCTTCATAACCAAAAAAGTTCTCAGTCCAAATCAAGAGTCAAAACGATGTTGCTAACTTTTTGGGTACCAGAGGGGTTGTTCATTATGAATTTGTGCCAACTGGACAGTCCACCAAGTTGACTATTTGGAAGTGCTGAAAAGGTTGCATGAAAAAGTTAGATGAAAATGACCTGAACTATGAACTAACTCATGTCTCTTGCATTATGATAATGCACCATCTCACAGGACACTGTCTGTGAGGGAGTTTTTAGCCAGTAAACAAATAACTATATTGTAACACCCTCCCTACTCCCCTGATCTCTCTCTCTCTCTCTCTCTCTCTCTCTCTCTCACACACACACACACACACACACCATGATTTTTTTTGTTTACCTGAAAATAAAGAAAATATTGAAAGAAAAACATTTTGATGACATTTAGGACATCAAGGGTAATATGATGAAGGCTCTGATGGCCATTCCAGAACAAGAGTTTCAAAATTGCTTTGAATGGTAGATTGAGAGCTGGTGTCAGTGCATAGCTTCACAAGGGGAGTACTCCGAAGGTGACTGTAGTGATATTCAGCAATGAGTAATACTTTTTCTAGGATGAGTTCATGAACTTACTTGTCAGTCCTTGAATACCGCTGGTTCATTTCAACATTAGTCACAGCAGCCAAGGTGTGGAAACAATGTAAATGTTTATTGATGGACAAATGGATAAGGAAAATGTGTTATATATACACAGTGGAATACTATTCAGCCTTAAAAAAGGAAGATATCTCTCCATATGCAACAATGTTGATGAACCTGAAGGACATTATGGTAAGTGAAATAAGCCAGTCACAGAAGGACAAATGTTGCTGTATGAGTCCATTTATATGAAGTATCTAAATAACCAAACTCCAAAGCAGAGAATAGAATGGTGGCTGCCAGTGGCTGGGGGATGAGAAAGTGGGAAATTGTTCTACAAGTGTGAAGCCTCGCTTATGCACAAAGAAAATGTTCTAGAGATCTTCTGAACAACATGGTGCCTACACGCTTAAAAATTATTATGAGAATAGATCTCATGTTAAATGCCCTAACCACAATTTAAAAAAAGAAAATGAATGAATGAAGGCAAAATAAAGACTTTTCAGACAAACACTGAGAGAACTGATCCCTAGCAGATCTACAAAAATGTTCAAGGAAGTTCACCAGGCCAAGGAAAGTAGGACAAAGGGAAATAAGAACAGGGTCTCTCAAGCTTCTAACCAAAGAGACAAAATAATAACAATAACAACAATAATAATTTGTTCTTATCACTACTGGTAGTAGTTTACTATTGCTGATGATGAACTACCACAAACTGAGCAGTTTAGAACAATACATATTTATTAGCTCACTGTTTCTGTGGGTCAGTAGTCAGGACATGGCATAGCTAAGTCCTCTGCTCAAGGTCTCATCAGGCGAAAATCCAAGTGCTGGCCAGGCTCTTTCTCAATTGGAGGCTTTACTGGGAAAAAATGGGCTTTGAAGCTTATTCAGGTTTTAGGTAGAATTCATTTCCTTATAGCTGTAGGTCTGAGAGTCTTGGCTCTTTGCAGGTTATCAGCTGGAGAGGCCATGCAGATCCTAGAAGCCACACCCAGTTCCTTCCTTTGTGGGTTTCCTCAATATATGCGTTTGCTTCACAAAACCAACGGGGAGAATTTATTGCTCCAGTCTACTAAGACAGGTTCTTATATAATATAAATCAGGGAGTGACATCCCATCACCTTTGCCAATTCTGTCAGCTAGAGCAGTCTCAGGTCCCTCTCTGATGCCAGGAGTGAGGATTACACAAATGCATGGAAACCAGGAGGTGAAAATCATTGGAGGTCACCTCTGGTGCTGTGTGCCACATTATTATTGTGAAAGCTTGCTTGTTTAGAGAAAGTGTATTTAATTTTAGGAACATTCCTCCATCAGTCTAATTAGGTCTTGGTAAATTTCCTGAGGTGCATCCTGTCCAAGGTAAAAATCCACATGATTGTAGTGTGGAATAACTTTGTAATAAATAAGGTTGGAAATGTTAGGCAGTAAATCCTCAACATCCCTCAGATCAGCCACACGGTCCTGTTCACCACTCCACATCGCTGTTGGAACTTCCATCTTAGTGACGTTGTATAAGGGAGGTGTAAGCTAAATTCAATTAGAAACAGAGGGAAAGAGGAGTTTTCACAGAAAAATTACATTTTAGAAATAATATTAACTATCAGTTGTTAAGCAAGTTCTTCAAATATTAAAAATGTGCTGTTATGATACCCTTAACGTGGTATATATAAACATTAAAATGTGAAAAATACTTGAAGACACTTTAGTGGAATAATATGAATTGAGAATTTTAAAAGACAATCATTATACAATGATACCTTGGAATCCGAACGCCCCAAGACTCAAACAACTTGGAATCCAAATGAAAAAAACCAAGCACATTTTGCTTCAGAATCCAAATGCTGCTTTGGAATGAGAACACCAACATGTGGTTCGAGTGGGACATATCAACTGTACTGCCCATAGCTTTATCCGAACACCCACTTGTTTTGAAACGTGAACATTTTGGAACTTGAACATGGTTCTGGGATAGATTAAGTTCGAATCCCAAGGCATCACTGTATTCTTGACTTGCACTTTTGGGGAAATAGAAAGTATCTTCATAAAAAGGGTCTCTTATTTCTGTGGGGGATCATCTATCTAGTAGCATTTGGACTGGGACTATGTTCTTTTCAAACAAAATATTGGGTCAAACAAAAATATAGAATCAATATAAATACCCCTTCACATATGCAGAAATCTGGGTTTACAGAAATTATTGACATCTGGGCAGACTCTTCTTGGAGCCTTGAGACCCATACATGAAAACAGACATTTGAAATATGATGTTAAAAAGCCAGCCTGTTATAGAGAATTCGTGTTTCTGTGGTGCTGATCTCCTAGCAAGTTTTCCCTCCCCACCTTCTTTCTGGCAATACTTTTCTTATGCTGACTCAACAAATTTAATCTCTCAGTTCCACAGTGATCCAGGGTGGTCAAGCCTGGCCAATTCATCCTTCATTCCTCTGGCCACAGTGCTGGTATGAGAGAGGACTAAAACTGGGCCCAAGTTCTTTCTTGGAACTTTTTGCCAGAGGTATTAAGAAAAATATTGGCTGCTTCTTTGGGTTTGGAGTTGACAGAATTATATGAGCTAGGTATATCCAACAGCCTAAGAATGGAAACAGCATATGCAAGCAGAGATGAGACACACAAGAGAGGGAGGGAAAGGGAGAGGGAGAAAGCCCAGCTGACAGTGTTTAAGTTCCTGGCTATTGTGAGTTTACCACTATACATTTTAGATTAGTAAAGCAATATTCTTTACTGGATAAATAATTTTGACAATTTACCTAACCTCTTGAGCCTCTGAAAAAATGGAGACAATAATATGTATTTACCATGCAAGGTTATTGTGAAGATTAAAAATAATGATATGGCACACGGTAAGAATCCAATAAATAGCATCTGATCTGTATAAACTATCTGGTATAGTTTGAATGGAACCTAGTAAGTGCTTAATGAGTAAGTACTGTATTTATTAGTTCATTTGCAGTATGTAACTGATGATTATTGCTATGACTGTACCTGGTGGAAGTGAATCATGTTCTGATAAGGGTTTCCCCAATCAAAAGCTTGAAACAGGCCAGAATTAACAGCCTGTAACAAAATAAAAATAATACACACATAAAAATGATATTTAAAAACATACATTTAAAGACATTAAATAAGAAATATACAAAGATTGATATTATGTCCCAGTTTTTAGCACACTAGCTAAAATTCAATAAAGATTAATAAGCCAAATAATAAAAAATGATAAAAGTTGATACTAATTTATGGAATATATTGGCAAACTTTTATTCCCCCTATACTTTTCCAGTGAAAATACCGAGGCAGTGTTGCCTTTAAATGTTATAAAACTATATAGAGAAATATTTTTAAGGATGCTGAATTGAATGATTCTTAAATATCTTGGCTTTAAGAATATATATATATATATATATATATATATTTAAAGCTATCAGCTATACATCTTCTATGTTTAAAATGACTGCTATTATTATTAAACAATTTTAAATCTTTTTTTTTTTTGAACTGAACTGGGGGGCCTCACCCCATTCGGGAAGCACACCCCAGTTCGGTACGTGGGTCCGCCTGGGCCGGAGCCGGGATTCAATCCTCGGTCCTCGGGGCTTCAAAGTGAGCGCTTACCCCGCTGAGCCATCCTAGCTATCCCCAATTTTAAATCTTATTATCCTTTTCAGATGATTCAACATATTATGATTATGATTATACTACCTTTTCTTAATTTTTTACTTTTGAAATGGATGTTATTTTTTGACTCCAATATTATTGAAATATTGAATCTGTGATCTAGGACAAGGTATTTATCATCTCCAAAACTGTTTTTTCATTTTTAAAATAGGACAATAACATTCTTCTCATAGAGTTGTGAAGATTAAATAGGATTATGCATAAAAAAAGTATAGCACCTAGGAGTACTCAATAAATCTCTCTTTTTACTAATATACTATCATCATCATCATCATCATCATCCTTGCCTTAGCTGTCTATAACTTATGACCAAATAATTTATCCCCCTGCCCTATTTTTATCCTGAAGAGGATTTTCTGCCAAAGGGCAATGCTCTTTAAGAAGAGTCAGCTGTGAGAGGTCTAAGGGATTGGTAATGACATTTGTAGAATGGGGATACCAATGTCTTCATTGAAAGACTGTTAAGAGAATGAATTCAATGAGACTGAATGAAATCATTTATATGAACAGAAGAAGAACACATAGGAAGTTCTCAAATATGAAATTGAAGTTGTATTGCCTAGAAGGCCATGACCACCAGAGAGTCTATCTCCTCAAGGGGGAGGAGCGGGGGGACAGTTGTGGGGGGAGGTGGGAGTGGGCACTAGATATAAGGTGATGGAAGGGGAACTGATACTGAGTGATGGGCACATAATACGATGCATGAATGATGTGAGGTGGACTTGTACATCTGTAAACTGTCTAATTGTTACCAACCAAATTTAACAATAAATTAAAAAAAAAAAAAAAAAAAA
>PVKE010010518.1:0-42335 GCA_004027555.1 Craseonycteris thonglongyai | reverse complement strand
GGGTCTGGAAATTTATTTTCTTCATGAGCCTATATCTCGAAAACTTAATAAGTGATTTAAAAAATAAAAAATAGTTTTGAACATATATTTTACTTATCTACCCGTACCTCGCTGGAATGCACCTTATACTGAAACACAGTGTATAAACATAGTATGCATTTCACACCCCTTCTTCCCCCTTAGACTACGCCTATGACAATAAGTCGATCGTGACACACTTTTAAGATAAAAAGTAGATCTTATATACAGAAAAGTTGGCCACCCCTGTTCTAGAATGTGACTTGCGTCACTCTAAGACTCAAGTCCCAAGCCATGATTTGTCTCTGGCTTTTTCATTTCCTGTGAATCCCAGGAAGTGGACTATCAGGTGTCAGTGTTCTATTTGAAAAAGAAGCTGAGACACTTTGATGGCCATCTAGAATGTGGCAAGTAAAGAATAAATGAGGGGGGTGGGGGGAGAAGAGATGAGGGGGTGTGGCCAAAGCCCATGACCCGAGGTCTTATACTTCTAGGGCAGTGTCAACAGGAAACACTGTAAAGAAAAAGTAATAAGATCGATGGGTGTTGTTTGAAATCCTTCTCTCAGGACTGGTAAGTCTGCAGTATCTCATTACCTTATCTCACATCTCTCACGTTAAAATTCTCCTTTGGTGGCCTTTGACAGGAAGGTAAATTTCCAAACACTAGCCCCCAATAGTCCCCATCACGGGGTGAGCGAGGGGCATCTCTGGCCTCCTTAGTTTTCAGATGTGTGCCTCTTCCTTCTAAGGGGAGGTGCAGGTCATCAGTAATAGTAACTTTAAAACAATAGACATATATTGGGTATTTTTAACGTGCCAGTTACAAATACAAGTATCCCCTGCTGTTCTAAAGTTTGCGTTATACCACTTTGCTTTTACGAAAAACCTACGTGAGTGCTGGTTTTGCTAACTGCAAGAAACCGAAGAGGATGTTCTCCTTCACGAAAAAAGGTACAAAGCCAAAATCGCGCTCAGCACTTGCTTTGCAGCAGCGATTATAGAGGCAGCATGTACACCCAGCAGCAAGAGTGGCCCTGCCAAGCATTATACAGGCTGTGAGTTTATCACACCATTCCTACTTTGGCTTTCCGTGGGTGTTTTTTTAGGTTTCATGTGTTATTTGATATAATTTGGTAGGTTACTTTTAGGGGCTGGGAATACTCAAAACTTTTTCCATAGAAATTAATGGTAACTGATTTTTCACAGCCTAACAGTTTATGAAAGGTTTCACAGGAACACCCTACCTGCGGATATGGCAGAAATATGTATTAACTTAGTTTGGGGAAACTGAGGCACTGGGAGGTTAAAGTAACTCTCCCAAGGTCACGGAGGTAGGACATGGCAGATCTGTCTCTTATTCCCATAACCAGTCCACCACACCATCTCTATAGAAAGCATCAGGGACTTGGTTCCATTGTGGAGGGAAGCAGCCATCTTTGGAAGGTCCCTGTTCTTGCTAAGTTGATTCCTTTCCCACAGATGCACGTGCTGGATGGTGCCAAGGTTACATTATATGCATGCAGCCGCTTTTCCAGGGTCTCCTCTGCCCTCCCTCAGCCTGGCTGAGATAACAGCCAACTCAACAAACATCACTGAGGCCCCGTCATGTGGGTGGACAGGAGAGAGAATGCAATGTGTAATGCAGGAATGAACAACCACGTTGGCAGATACCCATACCCATAGGTAAATTCCACATAGTGAAGTGTGGTCAGTGCTACCAGAGACGCACAGATGGTATTACATCCAGGGAACAACCAAAGAGAAAGGCACCTGCTTGGGAAGGGCAGCCTAGGACTAGTACCTTATACACCTTTCCCCCCAGTTTCATTAAGCATAGGACTTGGAATATATGCAATAGCTCATCACTCACCCATCAGTATGGAATGGAATAGCCCCGAGCTTGTGCCCTGGGGCATGTGTTTTATAGTTGCATGGGGACCCTTCCTTGCCCACCCATGGCTAGATAAGCTGGCAGCAAAGCTCTATCCCTTACTAGTTCTACTCCAGACACCATTGCAACTTTTCTGAGCCTCAGTTTTCCTTCTCTGTAAAGTGGGGTGATTCAGAGGTGCCATAAGGATTGTACTCCAGGCTGTCTGTAAGGATGCATGAATGGCATGGGCACTACCACGCTGGCACCCCTGAGTGGCACCAGGAACAGGAGGGCAGGCTCTGGGTCTAATCTTAGCCCTGCAGTAGCCTGGGCATTTCCTTACTTCCTCATCTGTAGCATGATGCAGAGTAATCTTGACCCACAGGATTAGGGGTGGGTGAGACGACCAGGAAGAATTCACAGAAACATGCAAGAGAAATGCTTACTGACTCTACCAGTTCAACACGTGGCAGAGGTTAGGGGCTTCTGCCAGGGGCTATCACACAGCCCACCCCAGGCCCAGGCCAGATCCTGTGCCTGCCTTGCTCAGGGCAGGAGGCCTGTGATGAGAAAGATAGGCTGCAGGAACACTGGGGAGTTGGAAGAAATTCTGGGCAGGGCTAGACTGGAATCAAGAGAGTCACAGAGGCTCAGCCTGGGAAGAGCTGTCAGAACTCATGCCGCCCAAACTTCAGCCCAGTGAAGGAATTCCCTCTTGGCCACCTGCTGCTTGCATTCTTCTAGTGATAAGGTCACTACCTCACTCTGTTCCGTTGCTCAGAGCTCTAAAGATAAGAAAGTTTTCTTTTATATTCAGCCCAAATACACTTTTCTGTAACGTCCTGGGTCTGCCTTCTGGACAGACACAAAATAAAACACATCTCACTTCCACCTCACAACCTTCCAGTCTCCAAAAACAGCTCACCTGAGACTCCAGGTTTTTTCCCGTCTAAACTTCTTCAAGCCCTTCCAAGTCTCACAAGATGAGACCTTCAGATGCGTCAGCCCCCTCGATGGATATGCCCAGCAAGCTCCTCCCCACTAGTGCAAGATGGGGCCCTCAGAGCAGGGTTCAAGACCAGAGAAGTACATGGCTGGACAGAATGAGCCATGTCCCGACCCCAACAGGGAGATTTTCCCAGGCCCAGAGACAGGGACTTCTTCCCCTTTTCCACTGTGAGGGGAGAAGGAGTGGCAGCTACCCTTGGAAGATCTGACTCAGGAGCCGACATCCCAAGAATTCCCAGCGGACTCTAGCCACACGGCCCTGCGGGGCTCCCTTGTCACAAAGAACTGAGACAATGCTGGCCGAGCAGTGTTGACAGCGCCAGCACTTACTGAACTTCATTTGCACCCAAGGGTTTCACATTTCACAGGGCTCTTGGCCCGCACACTGACTGTCTCTCATCCCAATCTAACCAGGACGGCCTGTGATGGACTTGCAGGGCTGGGTCACTCCTGCCCACTCACAGGGCTCAGCATCACCCCGCCAGCCTCCCCAGGGAGGGCCAAGCGGCTACCAAAGGGCTCCCAGAAAAGTCAAGGGTTCCAGGGAAGTGGGGTCCAGAGGAGGGGGAAGCAACACAGTGCTGGGGACAGTGGAGGGGCTGGGATCTGGGGTGGGGCTGGGGGTGGGCCCCTGCTTTTTCCCCACCTCTCTCAGAGAAAACACAGAAAGCCTTCCACAGGTGATAAATTCATTCCAACAACAAATCCTTACCAGGATGCTGCTGGGGGCTTGAGGGCCAACTGTTTCAGTCCCTTTCAACCAGGCCAGACCGGTCCTGGGTTGGAGGGACGCTTTCTGAAAGACAGGGTCTCAGGAGCAGGAGGAAATGACACATACCTGCCACGCTGAGAGGGCGCTCGCTGGGTGAGTCGCGCCCAGGAAATGAGAAGGGGAGAACAGGTTATCCCAGAGGAGGGAGGGGAGATGGGAGGAGCCTCCTGTCACTGCCACAGGGGCTAACTTTTCTCTAACTTTTCGACTCCATTGGCCCTGCCTCCAGGGTTAGGAAGTAGGTCGGCGCAGTGGCAGGAGGCTCCGGGCCAGACCTGGCTTAGAACAGGCCTGCCCGGGATCAGCCAGCTATCTGCATCCATAAAAGGAAGTTCTAAAGGGTGACCCGGGCCTCCCCTTCCCACTCTCCTGACCCCGGCAGGTTGCTAAACACCAAGCAGGTGCCCACTCAGCTCCTCGGTTCATGACGCAGAGACTGCATTTTCTTGGCACAAGAAGTGCATCTGGGCAGAGCTGGCTGCACAGATGGATTTGAGGATGAGACGTGTTCCTGAGGGAGCACGTTGGATCATCGGGTTATCAGTGACAGGAAGTGGGGGTGGAAGGTGGGCAGGGAGGCTGTTCCAAAGCCCAGGAATCTGGGTATAGAGGCCCAAGCGAACTCCAGAAATGCAAGGCAGCTGGGGCCTCAGCAGCACTCCGTCGCTCTCAGGAGACGTCTGAGACACCAGCGATAGAAGGGTCCCTCCAGCTCCCTTAGTGTGACCCCCCCAGTGTTACCGAGAAGGGGCCTGGTCCCCGAGCACCTGGGAGGCATGGCCCCACCAGGAAGCCAGAGCAAGATCTGGGTCATGGTTCTCCCAGGCTGGGGCTTTTTCCTTGAAGAAGCCAAACTTGCCCAACCTTGCCTGGCCAACTTAAGTGACCAAAACATTCGATTCAAGGAATCATTGAGGGCCCTTTTTCTTGGTTGTCATTTGGAAGCAGAAAGAAAAAAAATCCCCAACTCCAGACTCAGAAGGCAAAAGAAATGCAGTTCTGGCTTTTTTCTTTTCTTTTCTTTTTTTTTTTTTTTTGCAACCTGCTAGTCAAAATATACCAGGTGCCATGTCCTGTTGTCAAGTTTTTCACATCCTTTTTTCAAAGTTTGCAGCATATTCCGTATTGTTTGGGGGTGGGGGTAAGTTCACAGTGTTTTAGGGCCCTGTGCCAGGGGGAATCCTGCCCCTGCCACCCACACTCCTACCCCAATTGGGTTTAATCACCCTGGGCTCTTGCTACCTGGTCAGAGAGAAAGTCAACATCCAGATCAGGCAGGATCACACAGGGAAGGGGAGGGAGTTGGGGAGGCAAGGTGATGACCCTGGGGGGCCCTGACGATGACCCTGGCCCTTGCTTGCAATGAAACGCTACTTAGGCTGGCCTCTGGCCTCTGTGACATCTGAGCTTCTCCTTTCCTGACCGCAGGCTGAGTCAGACCCCACTTGGAGCTTCCACTGCCCTAGACCTGTGCACCTTTCCTTAGCTGAATTTGCCAGCGTTACAAATTTACCTTTATTCCTTAGACGACTTCATGCTAATCTGTCTCCCTCTTCAGATGTTAAGTCGGGTGGGCAGGGTGGATGGAGTCTCTTTACTCAGCCCTGTAGCCCTAGAATCTAGTTGACTCAGTGACATTTTGCAGACTGAAAGAATGAAAGTAAACTTCTGCCTGTGTCAGAACGTGACAGTCATTGTGAGAGCTTGACCTACTGTAGACCAGGCCCAACCCACTTCAAATGTGAAGACATGCTGGATAAAATGGAAGCAAAGAAAACAAACAAACAAAAATGTTAGTCACACCCAAGCCAGAAAGGGGGAATTTTCAGGTATCAGAAACAGTGGGGAGTCTGGGAAAGCCCAGATGGCGCAGCGGGTTAAGTGCTCGCCTTGCAGCCCGGGAATCCTGGCCTCAGCCCTGTGAGGACCCACATGCTGAACTGGGGCGTGCCTCCCATGCAGGAGGCCCCCAGCCCGGTTCCTGCCCTAAGCAGCCCCCGCCCACCTGTGTGGAATGAAACCACGTTGAAAACTGATGATGTACAACTATGGAGACTGCGCTGGGCCCTTCCCCGTCTCTCTGTCTCTCTGTCAAAAACAATAAATCTTAAAAAAAAAAAAAATAGTGGGGACTCACATCCAGAGTGGGGAGTGGGAGCGAGCTCCGTGGAGACCCAGGAGCAGGGCCTGGGGTTAATATTCTTGCAGGTAGTGTCATTGGCTCCATGTCCTTTCAAGGCAGAGACTGAACACTGAGAACACAGTGCTGCCCTAGTGAGACAGGCACTAGGAACCCTGCTCACCAGCCCATGAGGTGAGGAACCTTGACCTCTGCCTGGAGCCACTTAAACTAACAAAAGGAAAGAAATGGAAAACAATGCCTGTGCCATTCTACACTTGAGCAGTGGAAGTTCTAATCTGAGTAATTAAAATGAAAAAACATTCAGAAATGGTGACAAGTGATTCGGGCAGAGGCAAAAGCAAAAGTCCTTAGGACATTTCCACAGTCAGATATACATGGGACACGCCATTCAAAACTATCGACCACACAGGCAAACAACCAACATCGAGGGAGGCCCAGCAAGGCATAGATTAGAAAATCAAGAACTGGAGTTAATGGAACAGTTGAGGACTATAAAAAGTACATCCGAAATATACTGAATATCATCAAATAAAATATTTCTGAAATATATCTAATTTCTGAAATTACTTAATAGTTGAAATATATTTCATTTAATCAAATGCAGATGTTTTTGAAATGTATTTAAGTAGAGGGGGAATAAAGGTATGAGACTTTCAACACAATGCTAATTGCTAAACTGGGGAAAGGTGTATTGAAAAGTTGGTAACACTAAAATGGGAGTTGACCATGTCTTACAAGAGGGAGGTAAAAATATTTGAGACAGTGTCATAAAAAGTCCTTCTACTTTGGGGAGAAGGATGATGATTTTGACTACTATGAGATTTTCAAGTCATGTGTTAAAAAATGAGCAAAACCATTAAAGTTATAAAATTGTAATATATACGTTTTAAACCAAGAGGGTGAGAAATGAGGAAATAGAAGAAACACAAGTGACACAATGAAAGGCAATAAGGTGGGAGAAAGGCAAAGGTAAAGTGTGGCAAATAGAAAATAATACCATAGAAATGTACTAAATATATTACAGGTTTTAATAAATTCAAAAAAGTTTAAGGTGCCTATTAAAGGACAAAGACCTTCAGACTCAATTTTCAAACTCTTAAGCTATATGTAGTTTACAAGAAACAAAATTAAAACATTAAGACATAGAAAAGTTGAAAATAAGGGGATAGAAACATAATGAGGGCTGTCTGGGAAAAAAAAAAAAAATCCAGCCATTATCCATACACTGAGAACAGTTACATGGCTGAATACTTTCCAACAGCCCTCATATAAGCCAGTCAATGTCTAAATGAAAGAAAGTTGATATAGATATTAATACATAAAAGAACAAACAAGCTAGATTTGAAGAAAAATGTTAAAAATCAAATGATCAGGAAGAGTGATTTTAACAAGGAAAAAAGTCACTCAGAAGATACAACAGTAAATATGCCAAATACAAAGAATTAAAAATAGACAACAAAAATGAACCGAGATTCAAAAAGAATTTTTTTCCGGCCCAACTTTTTTGACTGATTTCTTATCAATGACACATTCTGCCCTTGAGATCTACCCAGGTTATTGCATGTATGAATAGCCCATTCCTTTTTAGCGCTGAGTGAGCTTTCATGGCATTGGTTATACCAGTTACCAATCACAGGACATCTGGGTTGTTTCCAAGTTTTCTACTGTAGCTCATTTTTTAAAAAAAATTTATTTTATTGTTTGAGAGAAGGTGAGAGAGAGAGAGAGAGAGAGAGAGAGAGAAGTGGGGAAGGGTCCAGAGCAGTCTCCATAGTTGTGCATCATTAGTTGTGACATGGTTTCATTCCACAGAGGTGGATGTGGGGCCATGCAGGGTGGGAACTGAACCGGGGACCTCTGGCATAGAAGGCAAGAACCTTCACTGCCCAGCCATCCCGGTGGTTACCAGTTGTGCCACAGTTCAGCTTATGGGTTTGCACAGGCCAGGGCTGGGGTTCAATCTCCTGACCAACCTCACAGTTTCAAGGCAAGTGCTCAACCTCTGAGCTATCCTGGCACCTCTACTGTAGCTCTTTAACAAGAGGGCAGCTAGGCCTGCCTCAGGCTGCAGAGCTTTGGGAATTACTGGTGAGCAGCCAGGACCTATCTTGACTTTCAGTTACTACACATAACAGCATGGGGAAAGGACTGCACTTCATAAACTGGCTTTTCAGTTGTCCTTCGTGCCTACTAATCCTTCAAGTTCTAAGTGGAACATCACCTTTTCTGAGAAGTGTTTGTGTTGATAAACTCTCTGGCCAGGTTCCTGCAGCTTCCATAATCCCATGGGTCTTTTGCCTCTGTACCCCTGGCTCAGGACACAGCATGCTCCACTAGCATTTGTTGAATCAGTATATTGATGGTAATGCTGTCGTCTTGGTCATTTTCTAACACAGGGGCTATCTCTGAAAGTGATTACAGCATATGCTAGAAACAACCTATTAAAGGAGGGTGGTCATCATGCAGTGGGCCGTGTTTACTTCCTTGAACAATGTTGTGACTGTAACAAAGATAAGACCACCAGAAGGGCCCCCAGGTAGTTCCAAGGTTTTATTGTTATAGATAATACTGTAATGAACATCTTAATATATAAGTATATTTCTGCATATCTGATTTCTTCATTGGGGTCCTAGAAATAGAATGACTGAGTCAGAAGCAGACATTTTTATATATTTTTTATATTATTATGTACATGTTATTATGTACATGTTAGACGGTTTCTTTTCCAGAAAGATAGCTGGATTTGTTTCCTAATGTTGCAGTCACAAATGATCACAAACTTCATGGCTTACAGCAACACAAATTGATCTTGGAGTTTGGGAGGTGAGAAGTCCCAAAGTTGAGGTGTCAGCAGGGCTGTGCTCCTCCTAGAGACCTAGGGGAGAACCCCTTTCCTTTTGTCTTTCAGCTTCTAGCAGCTGTGTGTATTTCTTGGCTCCTGGTCCCTTCTTCCAGCTTCAAAGCCAGCAGAGTAGCACCTTCCACTCTTTTTCTCTCCCTGACTTTCGCTTCTGTTGTCACATTTCCTTCTGTTTTCGCCTTCTCTGATTTGTGGAAACATTAGGCCCACCCAGATGATCTAGTGCAGGGGTGTCAAACTCAATTAAAACACTGGCCATTTGGTGCAACAGGCAAGATTCACGTGGCCACATCACATTTACAAATGTCGCCAGAACTGAGTCAGCATGTTTATACACGCCCACAGGCCTCCAGGAAAGGCACTGGGCCATGTGTATACTCCTCAGTAGGTAAAGGGTTCACGAGGGAATTGTGTGTACGGTATTGCCTCGATCTCCCCTAAGCGTTATTTTTTCATAACAATTTTTTCTATTTTCATTTTATTTCAGAGCATTGTGGGCCACAAAAAATTACCTCGGGGGCCGCATGCAGCCTGCAGGCCACCAGTTTGACACCCCTGATCTAGAATAATCTCTCCATCTCAAAAGCCTTAACTCGAATCCCAGGAATCTGCAAAGTCTCTTTTGCCATGTAAATTTACATACTCACAGGTTTTCAAATTAGGTCATGGACATTTTTCGGAGTCCATTCGTAGGTACCCACTAGTATTAAAGCATTAAGTCTCCTTTTGAACAAGGGAAAAGTATAGTCTGCAGAGTCAGGGACTTTGCTCATTCATACCCAGAGGTCAGCAGGTACAATTAGGCCAAGCTGGGCCCTCCATGTCTCATGAGAAGAAAGTAGAAGGAGGAAGAAAAATCCTACAGCAGATTGACAAGCAACAAGCACTGCATTCAAGTGGTCCTTCCCGCGAAACAACAGTACCTTCTCAGACAGGGCATGTCATCCCCCAAAGGACGAGTGACTCACTGGCTTGATGTGGTGGCCCCATTGCCCCTATCTTGGGCATCTGATAGAACAGCCTCCAACATTTACAGCAATGTCGACGTGTAGCTCACAACACATGAGTGCTATCGATCTACTGTGCCTCCTTTATAGTAGGTGCTAACTCCATGTTTTAGGAATGAAATCCCCTTTAATCCTGGGCCTAAATGGGCAGTCCCAGGCGCAGGCAGTTCTCTGCCTCTCCACCTCTTTGAGGTGACTGTGGCCTCAGCTGGCTGAGGAGAAGGAGATCCCACACTTCCTATTCAATGCTTGTTGTTGTTCTTGTTACAGCAAATGCTGGGACAGTTTACCATGCCCTTGAGTTCAAAAGAAAGTGCCTCTGGATAAATTGAAGCTCCTGTCTTGACTCTTCCAGCCAAAGCACGTTCACAAGTGTGGGCTGGCCCAGATGACCCATCCTCTGCACACACGAAGTACATAATGTTCTTGCTCTAACAAGCATTTGCAAGAAGAGGGGTGATTGGGAGGCTTTCCTGTCTTTTGTTTTCATTGTTCACAGAAACACGTTTTGACTGTTACTTGGCCTTCTGGGCTATCGTGCATATGCTGGAGACTACACGTTCTATAGATGAGTAGGTGGGTGTAAAAAGCGCCTTGGCAGGGTGTTAGGATAACTCTACAGCACTTTTTAAAAAATGGGGTGGTGGCGTGACTCCCTCTGTATTCACTGGTGCTTTGAGAGGCAGGAAGAGTCAGGGATCCCAGTGCTCAGATGAGCAGAATCAAAGAGAGCGTAGTCAGCTGGGGAGAGGAGAGGCAGCAGGAGCAGGGGGGTCCGAAGCTCGCCCCCTGAGTCATGCATGACATGCACAGCTCAGCGCGGCTCTCAGCTCCCTGACCAGGGGAAGTGGAGCCCAAACAGACTGAGTCATATTTATTGAAGAGGCTACGGAACAAAAGCTGCAGACAGGCGCCTGTGCGAGGGCTGGCATTCACACTGCTCTTACCACCCCATTAGCAGCGGTCCTCTTTCTTCAACTGATGGGCTACATGGGATGTGGGTTCAGAAAATCAACCACAGGTTCCATTTTCACATTATCTTTCGGCGGGCGGTTTTAACCCTGCAGAACCAGGTGTGTATAAAAAGATTTGCTTAAAAACGGACATTTTTAACACCCCCCCCCTGTCGAATAAGCCTGGGTTTTATTCAAAAGAAAATGTTTATGAAATTATCCTGGAAACTGTAAAATGCCGAAGAGTTAAAGCTCAGTTTTCAATGGTAAAGACTAATTGGTGGCATGGTTACATCCTATGGCAAAACATCTTTTTGGAAGCCCAGTTCTGGTCTCAGACCCTCTCCCCTCTCCTGCCCCCAGCAAGCAAAGGAATGAAAGTCAACAGATTGGGGGCACTGGGCAAGTTCTGCCTCTACATTGTGACAGGACCTTGGGCTGGTCACTTTCTGTTTTCTTAACTTTGTATTTTTATGTGAAGAGTAAAAGAAATGACCAAGAAAATAACAATCACCTACGTTTCTACGATTCCAAATTGATCACTGTTAATATTCGGGAGGTTGTTTACTTATCTGTTAAGGGGTTGGACTAGATGATTGACAAGGTTTCCTGCCAGTTGAACATTCTTTGGTTCTATCATTATTCCATGGACCTAATCATAGCATAGATCAAATCTGTTTTCCCACTGCTGTCCCCACCGAACTCCTATATTTTTAAAAGTTAGTGGTTCTGTGGTTAGCCATTGATCCTTGGATTATATTCGACCTCTTGCAACCTTATTAAAATGCAGGAAGTCCCAACTTCTTAACAGAAGGCTCTGTTCATCCTTCTCCAGAAGTCATGGGATTAGAGACTGAGGTGGTAAAGTCCCTGAATGAAGTAGCACCTCTCTCCCCTAAAGATCTTAGAAATAGTTCTTCAAGCCAGGTCAGAGCAGAGAGAGCAGCTGGCATCTCCCACCTTTCATGTTGAGATCCTTTTTATAAGGACGCCCTATAATGCCTGGGGGAAGTTTCACTGAAAAGAATGCAAATGTCTCTGGAATGTTTGTTTGTCCTCGGCCAGACTCCCAATCTTCAAGATTTCAATAACATTCAAATTCTATTGGTTGGTTACACTTTTATCTAGCTTACTATAAATTACTGCTGTTACATACTTTACTATGTCTTGCTTCAAGTATGTATCCTCAGTTTGCAAATTCAGCTCTTTTTCAGGTCACCACTAAACGCATCACCTAGGAAGTACCCATGACATGAACTTCACACACCTACACTAGTGATTGTTTTCCCGGTGCCTCTACACACTGTGGGCATGTTCTGAGTCATTTGTTTTTCTTATTGAAAGGACAGAGCTGTAGGCATCCCCAAGATAGAACTAGAATAAGCCTCTAGAACATTTCTGGGCTGAGGTTTTGACCAGGTGATAAGCAGTCACCTTGGGCATGGGCTGTATGGTTCTGTCCACTGAGACCTTTGAAGGGCAAGTGACTGCCATGTCTCAGTGTGCTACAATTTTAGGACTGAAAGGTGCTTGAGACATATTAGAATCTAATTCCTTCATTTTTACAAGGAGGGTTGGATAAAACAGGTTTGTCCAAGCTAACTCATTTTTTTTTATACATGATTTTTATTGCATCTTTAAAACATCACAACTACGTCTGAGGAATCACTCAACATCTTGAAGTTTCTATAACTGGACCGCTCAGACCATATTCATTAGCCTGCTGAACTATTTCTCTTTCACAAGCATAGACGCCATGCCCAAATCTTCTGATATTCTTGTCTTGAACTGTTGTGGCTTATTGAATCAAAGCAGCTGAATTTGATGCAAGTTCAATATTGTTTCCTTTAAGAATTAACTCATCTTTCTGGGCTTGAGATACTGAACAAGTAACACCCGACCTCACCCGAACCCTGAGGATGTATTTTTCACCCAAGAAATTTCAGATTTCAACAAAAGAGCCATTCTCCTGACTATCAACATGATGGGGAAGTGAGCACACACAGACATCGTCTTGTAATGGAAGCCCAGTGTAACACCCTGGGTCATGTTCTATGCACAATTACAGACAGTGTGGACAGGAGCCAGTTCCTTTCTATTTCCCCACCACTTGTCAACCGGGGCCTCTTCTCTTTCTTTCCAAGAAGACTGAGTTCTACATTGATATGATTGAAGTCCCTCTGCAGGGTGTGTCTGGGGCCCTTCAGAATAATTGTGGTCCCTTCACAATGATATGTCCACGTTTTTTTGAAATGCCCACAATCTGATTGCTGAGAATGGTCTTCATCTTCACAGTAGATGCAGCTAGTAGCCAAGACAACTCTTATCTCTAAACTTGTAAAACATCTTGACATGCACAAAGGCTATTGACTCATATTATCTCCTTTGAGCTTTACAGCAACTCTGTGCATAAGACGAGACAGATGCTCCTTGCTCCATTTTACAGGTAAACAAAAGGAACTGCAGGGAAGGCAGAGGTTCTGCATGGCAGACCCCAACCTGACCCTCTGCTGCTCAGCCCAGCGTTCTTGTTGGTACCTGGCCTCACCTTCTGAGAATACAACCAGAAGACTGGTTTTTGCTTGAGGAAGACTAGGTTCCAAAGGAAGAAGAAAGAGATAGAGGAAGAGAATAGTTAGAGTTCTCTAACTGTATGCTATGTATTTTACTGAGGTCTGTCAATTTGTTAGTTCATATAATTATCATAATAGCCCAGTGAGGCAGTTATTCCAACCCCTTTGGAAAACAAAGACTTTGAGGAGTTATAGGACCTTTACCTCAATCACATAGTCAAGACAAAAAATAAAAAAAGGATTTTGAATTAAATATATATACATATACATGTATATATTCATATACATATATTCTGGAAAGTATCCAGCCATGTAATCATTCTCATTATATTGATAATGGCTGGATTTTTTCCAAACAATTCTTGTGTTTGTGTGCGTATGTACACACACGCACACACACATGTACACACACACATACACATACACAGTAGACTCTGTTAATTAGAACTCAAGCAACTGGCAAAACAATTAAAGAAATAATGTCTCATTTATCTGCCATAGGTGCCAGTTAACTGAGAGTCTACTTACATTTATCTGGCATCTACCAATTCTCATGGGTGCTAGTTAACTGAGTCTGCTGCATGTGTGTGTATATGTATGTATATATATATATTTTTTTTTTTTTTTCAGAATCCAGACTCTGCAGTCTTCTCTACTGTCTCATACTATACAACACCTAAGAATTCCAAGTCACAACGATCCCACAGTCCAACACAGAGCAGGAGGTGGGCCTCAGCCCACTTGTGCGGCATCTGGTCCAGCAGCCTGAAGCTGGGCTGTAAGGAAAGTAAGGGACAGAGATGGGGGAGGGGCATGAGGTGCTGGGGGCTGTCCAGCAGCATGGAGAAGCATCTGGAAGGCAGAGGAGCCAAGGACTGGAAGAACAGAGGGCTGCAGGGCTGGGGGAGAAGTGGGGGTACAGGGAGCAAGGCAGCACCAGAGCACTGAGGAGCAATCTCCTAACGGGAAAGACGGCAGAGAACACAGTGGCTTGCGGGGGAAGCGGGCTTGGTGCAGGGCAGGGCTGTGTGGGAGCAGAGAGGATTCTGCAAGGCGTCCTCTGCTTCACAGCACCCTGAGAACAAGTACAAGTGCAAGCAGAGAGATCCGGCCTTTCAGGAACCGCCTACCCAGCCGCCCCCCACAAAGACATTACCCAATGCCAAGTAAAAGCGAAGCAGCAGCTCATTTGGGCACTTGGATGGTGAGCCAATATCTCTGGAGCATAATGCTGGCCACCTCTGACAGTTTACCTTCCTCTAGTTGCAGAGCAAAGCCAGAGAACTGTTTGTATTGTCTTCTGTGTTCCATGGACAGTGCTGGGAGGTGCGATCACACTTCCCTTACTGGTTGCTAAGCAACCGCATTAAGACATTAAGAGGATGTGCAAGGCTGAAGCTCTAGGAGGTGCGTGTGTGTGTGCGCGCGCGCGCGCATGCTGGGGAGAAACTGCAGAGTAGAATGGAAAGAAAAGAGGGTTTTGGTGATTTTGCTTTGACTGAAGGATGTTGGCAAGTAAAGTTCAGAAGAGCCCTGACTTGTTGAGGGGGAACGTGGATTGCAATATTGCTGGATTGTGGAGAACAAATTAGGAAGTGTTTGAGGGTTCATAACATAGGAAAGAGTACCACGTTCTGTTTAAAACTGTGCCCTAAAAATAGTATCTCAGAGTAGGACAGGCTGCAAGCATCTAGTTTCACTAGTTTTCAACTTCCCGGGTATTTCAAATTTATTTCTCCCATATGCTACTCAGCTTTCCTTTTATCTAGAGATCATTTTAGTTATCAGGAGATCGTTTTGTCTGAATTGAAAGGAACAGCACCTTTGCTTTGTGAAATTCGAGGCCCTGTTTCTAGGGTGGAATTCTGTTGACACCAGCAGAATGGGCTGGTTCAGGAGGAGGGGAACTCGCCATGTCTGTGGGTATCTAAACAGACCGGACAACCACTGGCCATGAGAGCTTCTTGGAAGAGCGGCCTGGAAAGACAAGCAGGGGAGGTGTGGCAAGAGGCAGCAGGAACAAAGGCATGAGAGGTAAAAATAAAGGGTGTGCTCAGAGAAGACGAGGTGAGACCAGCTCCACTGGATGAAGGTAAGGTAGAATATTATGGGCTGAATTGTGCTCCCCCAAGTACATCAGAAAGTAATTGTATTTGGAGACAGGGACTTTAATGAGGTAATTAAGGTAAAATAAGGTCATTAGGGTAGGCTCTGATCCAATAAGAGCATTTGGGCAGAAGAAGCAGCCCTTCTGGCAAAGGTATGAGATGTGAATACCACTGTGGGGAATGAGGAGTTTAGACACCTTTGGGACTGTATGTCCCTATAAGAAGAGGAAATTAGAACAATAACATGAACAGAGAAGTGACCACATGAGGACATCGAAAGAAGGTGGCCATCTACAAGCTAAGGAGAGAAGACTCAGAAGAAACCAACCTTGAGGACACTTTAACCTTGGACTTTCAGTCTCTAGACCAGGCATGTCCAACCGGCGACCCAGGACGGCTCTGAATGCAGCCCAACATAAATTCTGAAAACATTATGAAAATTTTTGTAACCATTTTTTTTTTTTTAACTCATCAGCTATCGTTAGTGTTAGTGTATTTTATGTGTGGCCCCAGACAATTCTTCTTTCAGTTTGGCCCAGGTTGGACCCTACTGCTCAAGACTATGAGGAAATAGATGTCTGCTATTTAAGCCACTCGGCTGGTGGTATCTGCCACAGTAGCCCAAGCTGACTTGCATGAGAACGATGAGAAGCAAGGCTAGGAGAGTAGACCAGAGACAAACTGCAGAGGAGTCTTGAGACCAGGAAAGCCAGGCTGAGAATTTAAACTTAAGGATGAGTTTTACTTAGTACATATAATTTGCAAAAATTTTAAAACAAAAGGCCTATTTGGAGAGGGGAAAAGACAGGAGTCCACAGTGACAAAGAGGCTGGGAACCACTAATTAAGAGGTCTTATTTCTATAGACTGTCATATCTACTGCTGACCATGACGTTTGAAGATGGTGACAAAATCATTCATACAGAATTAAAGAGCCACAAAGGCAGGGCATCTGAAAACCATGTCATGCAAGAAAGGGGCACGAGCAGATCTCATGTTAAGCCTGGATCAGAGAATAATGGGGTGGGTGGTCCCTAGCCTTGAGGGCTGTCATATTGAAGACCAGCCATTATTCTAGGCTGTTTTAAAGGGCCGTTCTAGCACCAGCAGGTGCATTGTAGAGAATCCAGCTCTGTGAAAGAAAGAACCTTCCAGCAATAAGAGTTTTCCAATAATGACGAATTATCTGGAGGGACATTTTCCACAGGTGCGCAAGGAAAAGAAGACCTTTCTCCACGAAACAGACTTAGACTACATGACTTCACAGTCTACCCACTCCTTCCCCAAACAATTCTTGTTCAACGGGGCACGTCTGGTCCTTTTGGGGTGCTCTACTTTGCTGTGATCAACGGAAACTCTCCATCCCTTTCTTCATTAGCCACAGCAACAGGGTGAGCAGAGAGCAAGTCGTTTTAGGAGAGTACAAATAAGAATCCACAGAACCCCTTTCTTGAGCATTTTCTTTCTCATCCACAAATGGGAAATGAAAATTCCAAGAGGGCAATCTCTAATAGACACCCTCATCTTGGATGGCCAGACGGGTAGCTGAATCAGGTTCTCTGTAACTTCAGGTCGCAGGGAATGGATTTTGAGGTGGTCCATGCTAGACGCTGCCTAAGTTACTACTCAATAGGGCTGAGTGTAGATTTAAAAACAGGGAACATGGCCTTCCAGAGCTCCCTGAAAGTCCAAAGGAGGAGGTGCCATTGTCAGCTAAGGCGATGTGCTGGGTGAGCAGCCAGGACCGGGACACAGATTCTGACCACAGGCAAGAGGACATCAGGAGGGCCCCACAGAGGGGGTGCAGTTGAGAACAGAGGACGATTTCAAAGGGTGAAGAAGAACAAGGACGTAAGAGGCAATGAGGAGCACTTGGCCAAACGAAGCAGCTCTTCCGGCAAAGCTGTGCGCTGTGATACCACTTCGGGGAATGAGGCGTGTGGACACCTTTGGGACAGTGTGTCTGACAGTCCGGCCGCCTTGAACCCAGTGGTCTGAGCCTCTCCTGCTTCTCAGAGTTCCCCACCGCAGCCCGGACCCCTCACTGTCACATCCGGGGTCATGCATGAGCTCCTGGCCTCCTCCGCTGCAGCTGCATATACATTTTCACCTGACTCATCTTCCCGTGGGTGTCAGCCCTGTCATAGGTTTTGTTTGTTTTTCATGCCTGAATCAACCATATGCAATAGAATTTGTCTACTTCTCCTCAACTGTTTTGCTCGGTTACGAAGTCCTGTTGCCAGAACATCAGGTCTGAAGTCTGGGGGAAGCAAGTACCTTTCATCACCAGCAATGAAAACAGTCCAGGCCTGGTTCCGTTTGCCTTGGTTGGGGAATGGGTGTCTATTCCTGCAGACCTTGCTCTCCAAGCCACTAAACCCTCAGGCGCAGCAGCCGCTCCAGTGGGGGCAGCTCCCCACCCTCACTTCGCGGCTTCCCACTCAGGCTCGCTCAGATGTCAGCATGGGAAGTCCTCCCCCAAGGATGTAGCATCTTTGTTTCAATACATGTAAAAGATGGTGAGGTTTCTTTCCCCTTGAGAGCGTAGCAGGAAGGAAAGTGTATTTAGAAACATGCCTGCTATGGATTAAATGAGTATATCAACACAACACCCTCCTCCCCACCAATTCATATGTTGAAATTCTCACCCCCAAGGTGATGGTATTGGGGGGGAGGGGGGCTTTTGAAGGTGGTGAGATCATGAGAGAGGAGCCCTCACGAGTGGAATTAGTGTCTTGATAAAGGAGACCCCAGAGAGCTCCCTTACTCCTTCCACCATGTGAGGACACAGTGGAAAGAAGACTGAACAAGGAAGTTGGCCCTCAGTAGACACTGAATCTTCCAAAGCCTTGAACTTGGACTTCCAGCCTCCAGAACTGAGAAATGAACGTTTATTGTCCATGAGCTATGTGGTCCTTGTTATTTTGTTATAGCAGCTCCAAATGAACTAATAATATTATACTCCCCGGAATCGCTGCAGTTCGATGAGGCTCCGGGAGCCTGGGCAGGTATAATTTGCTCACTGCTCTGGAAAAAGAAAGGAAGGAGGAGGGAAAAGAGAGCAGAGAAAGAGCTAAATGCTGCTGAACCTGACCCTCTTTATAATATCCTTCCTCCTCCCTCCAATTCTTCAGTAAACCCACAAAACCAAACTTTCTGTGTGGTTGGATTTCTTGGGATAGTTGGTCAACAGGCTGAGTTCCATGTCTTGGGGTGATTGATGTGACTGAACAAGATCTGACAGCACAGAGTACAAGGAAATTAGGACTGGTAGAGATCCTGGGGCGGGACGTCGGGCAAGTGTGACAGACAAGGGGCAGGGGCTCCAGGAGGTGTATCATTACAAACGTTTCTGTCTTCTAATGGGGTGTGCCTTTGATAAAAATACTTGTTCAATGCAATGAATACTTATGTGCAATACACCACTGCTAAGTGCTTTCTCCACATAAATATGTTGTCTTTTTCATCGTTGAACTGTCTCTTTAAGGAAAGTGCTACCGTTATCATCACTTGGTTGGTGGGAAAGCAGAGGATTAGATGGGTTAGGAATGTGCTTGAGGCCACATCTCCGGGAAGTAAGGAGCCACACCTTGAGTTTGAGTGCTGACTCCTAATCATTATGAACACTACCTGCTGATGGATTGTGAGCTGTTTGTATGAGCCTGGATTGCTCCCTATTTAAAGGAGCAATAACATCAGGCTCAAGCTCGTGATAGGAGGGAAGAGTTGGGAGAGGGGAGGGTATGGAGGGGGGAGATGGCACACAAAGAAGTCACTGACAAGCTTGCCCATTTTCCTGAAAAGTGAAAGATGGGGTGAAGAACTGAGTCTAGGGGAAGCCAGGATGACTCAACAATTGCGCACTCATCTTGCAGCCTTAGGATCTGAGGATCGAGTCCTGGCCCCAGCCCTTGTGAACCCATATGCTGAGCTGGGGCAAGCTTCCCATGTGGGAGGCCCATGGTTCAGCTCCTGCCCCAGGCATGCTTTCCATGTAGGAGGTCCCTAGTTCATGGGGGCATGCCTCCCATGTGGGAGGCCTTCAGCCCAGTTCCTGCCCTGCCCACCTCTGTGCCCACCTGTGGAACAAAATTATATTGAAAACTAATATACAACTGTGGAGAATGCTCTAGGCTCTTCTCTCTCTCTCTCTCTCTGTCTCTCTCTCTCTCTCTCTCTCTCTCTCTCTCTCTCTCCTAAAAACAATAAAAAATAAATAAAAAGAACTGAGTCTAGGGATCCTTTCTTTAACCTTAGGGCATGTTCTTATTATCCTTCCTTTAGTCAGAAAATTCAGAGGAATGGGGGACCAAAAACAGTCCAGAAAGCAGGGGACTAGGTTCATGAATAAGGTAGAGGTTGGGGAAGATAAACTATGACCTGTTCAAGGCACACACGTTCTGTACGTCTGCCCAGGGAGACCTTGTCATTAGATGGTTATAAATAGACAGCAAAGGGCAGTGGGTCCCAGAGATATATCTGGGTCACTCAGGCTTTTGTGATTTGTGTGGGTCCTCAAGTCAGGGGACACCATCAGCCTGGAGAAGCCCAGTGGCTTCATTTGAGAAGAATGAGGTAAAACAGCAAGAAGGAAAAAACAGCCTTGGGGGAAAGGAACCACGTTTGGAAGCTATTCAGGTGTTGAAGAGTGAGGGCTTGGTTGTCTGTTGACCAAGAACTAGAAGCAGTGGATCAGGAAGACATGCAGGAAGGAGCAGAAAAAAGAGAAGGATCCATCAAAAAATGAGATTCCTGAAGCTGACTTGGATGCCACAGGCAGCACATTTTTTGCCGGAGGAAAACATTCTGAATACAGCTCCTGGGGGTGGTTGTTCCCTGAGTGACACACATCAGTAACCACTTTATTTTTGAAGCTGATGAGCCCATTGACAACTCTGGCACCCAGCCACGTCATCTCCTGGATAGCGTTCAGCAAAAGCCTTCTCTTCTCCCCCTCCTCAGCTTTTGTTAATACATTTCAAGAACGGGGGTCTGGCAAGGGCCAAAGTCAACAGGTCTTGGTTTGTCTTGCTTTGTTTTATAGACCTTCACTGTGATTTAGCAGATGCTGATACAATACCTCCCACAATATTCACAGAAGGCAGGCACAGGAATCATGACTGTGACCTCCAAGATTTATAGTCTAATTGAGGATGATGTTGTGGACTGAATGTTTGTGTGTTCCCCACCCCGTCCAATCAATATGTTGAAGCCCTAACCCTCACTGTGTATCTGGAAATGGGGCCTTTATGGATGTCATTAAGGTTAAATGAGATCATCCAGATGGGGCTTGATCTGATCCATTTAGTGCCCTTATAAGAAGAGGAAGAGCAACCAGAATACACACATTCTCTCAGCCTCTTTCTCTCTCTCTCTCTCTCTTTCTCCAAACACACACAGCAAGGAAAGGCCATAAGAGGACATAGCAGGAGGGCCAACATCTACCCCCCAGGAAGAGGGCTTCACCAGAAACTGACCACGCTGGCCCCCTGAGCTCAGATTGCCAGCCTTCAGACCTGTGAGAAAACACAAATCTGTTGCTGACGCCACATGGTCTATGGTATTTTGGGATGGCCGCCTGTGTTGACTAAGGCAGAGGGAACACTCATAATCAAAGGTAAAATAAGGCAGAAGGAAAGTGCTCTCAGAGTCAGGAAGAGGGCTGAGGAAGCAGAGAGGACGGTGAGGCGAAGCCAGACTGAGGGTACTGGGGGAGGGGCAGGCAGGGGTGGTATTAGGATTTGAGCCTGAAGGGGCCTGAGATGTGGGAACGTAGGAAGCCTGGGAGAGGCAGTCCTGACTGCCAGAAGCCCATGGACAGAGGCCAGAAGCTAGACAGTCCACCAACTGTCAGGGGGCCTTAGATGAAAGGTGGGGCTTGATGGCAGAACCCGTGGAGACATGGTGAGTCTTTCAAGCAAGGTAGGCATCAACACCACATCTGCAGAATGATGAACGAATCAAAACAAAACCAAAAAAGAAAGAAATAGCTGCTGGGGTCTGACTGCAGACAGGGGACTCTAACACACGCCTCTTAGTAACAGGACTGGTCTACACCCGTGGTTCTCCAAGTACAGTCCCTGGGCCAACAGCATTCACCTCACCCCCAAACCATCAAAATTGCAGAGCCTTGCCCTCCACCCCATCCTGGACAGGATGCAGCAGACACTTTGGAGTTGGGCTGGGTCATTTGTGTTTTCAAAGTGCTCTCGGTGATCCTGACAGCACTCACCCTCCTAGAATCTCTACTCTGCACTACATTGGAGGGTCCAGGTTGCTCCCACTCAGGATGTTCTCCAAAGTGTATTCATCCGAGGATCCGGAAGTCCTCTGCCCACATGTCTCTTTTATCAGCAGATGGACATTTGTGTATCTTGCTTTCATTTGGATTCCCCTGATTCCCACAGGGATTGGAGACTATCTATAAAGTAGAACTTTCTCCTTCAGATTGTTTCCTAAAACCTCCTCAAATCTGAACACATGTTTCCTAAGAACAAATTTCACATCCTGGTATTTGCTGGAATACAATTGAAGATTTTATTTTTTTATTGTTTTTGACAGAGAGAGAGACAGAAAGAGAGAGACAGAGAGAGAAAGGGGCAGGAGGTGGTGTGGGGAGAGAAGTCTCCACAGCTGTTCATCATCAGTTTTTGACATGGTTTCATTCCACACAAGTGGGCACAGGGCCCCGCAGGGCAGGAACCGGGCCAGGGTCCTCCCATATAGGAGGCACGTCCCTCAAGAGCCGGGGGCCGAACCAAGGGCCTCCCACATGGGAAGCTTGCCCTGGTGGGAACTGAATTGGGGGCCTCCCACATGGGAAGCACACCCCAATTCATCATAGGGGTCCACACGGGGTGGGACCGGGACCAGGACTTGACCCTCAGACCCTGGGGCTATACGGTGAGTGCTCAGCCCCCTGAGCCGCCCCGGCTTCCTCCTGGAATATAATTGGGAGACACAGGGAATGCAAGACAAGGTCCCTTCCTTCCACCATTCCATTTAGCGAAGTATGTACTTGTGAAAAATAATTTTATCTCCAGATGACATGTGCTTGGCATAAATGGAGGAGGGGTGTCAGGAAAGTGGAATGAGAGCTTCTGCCCCAGACCCAGTCTCTTTCCCTCCACCAGTCCCAAATCGCCGTATAATTCCTGGGGAACACCCTGTCACTACTACTGGGGCGAAAACAGGCGCCCCTCTGCCCTTGCTTTCCGGGCAGGTGTTGTCTTCCCAGATCCCTCATTCCTGGAAACGGAGCACCATCTCTCCCCGTGCCATCCCCACCGGAGGCGGGTCCGTTCTTGCTCATCGGGCCAAGCCCCACTCTGTTCTCTCTGCCCCACGACCGACTGCACACAGACATGCAGGGGGAGAAAGCAGGAAGTGGGCGCTTCCTGGGGGCCAGGCCTGCGGGCCAGCCCTCGCCACCGCCCCTTCTGGCCAGCCAGCAGTGCGGATAACCGTGACACCCAAGCCGATGCCAGGAACTCCGCAGCCATTGGCAGGGCCCTGCTGCCAGCCTTCTGCCACGCCCCAGAAATGACTGATTCCTGGTCTCCCAGCCAAAGCCTTCCCTGTGCTCTGACCTGGGGTCAGAGTCTTCTTTTTCAAAACAAAAACCTTACTCTGTCCTGCTTAAAAAGTCCCATAGCTATATATCCTATACATACAGAGGATGCCAAAAGAAAACAAAAATGTATATACATTTTAAGGAAAAAACTGTATTAAAATTGAAATAGTCAATATATACTGGTAACAAAAGATGAATACAAGTCATGTTTACTTCAGTAATTATAACAGGTGCTCAAAGTGGTTACCATCAGTACTTATGTAACACATAGATAACGTCTCTTAAAATGTGTATATATTTTTTTGGCACCCCAGGTATATATGATCATATATAACCTATAACTTCCTGTTGTTCAGAGAATCACGTCCCATGCCAAGCGACCATGATGAAAGGCTTCTTCCCATCTTTCCAGCTTCATTCCCACCTTCATTCTGCTGGACTCAGCCTCCCTGAGCTGTCCACAGCTTCTCAAACAGGTTGCACTCTTTGGTGCCTTCTTATATTCTTCTTCTTTTTTAAGATTTATTTTATTGTTTGACAGAGAGAGAGAGAGAGAGAGAGAGAGAGAGAGATACAGAGAGAAGGGGGAGGGCCCAGAGCCGTCTCCACAGCTGTACTTCATGAGTTTCAACATAGATTCACTCTACAGGTGGATGTGGGGCCGCACATGATGGGAACCAAGCCAGGGGCCTCCCACACAGGAAGTGCACCCCTGAGAACCGGGGGCCTCCCACATGGGAAGTGTACCCCTGAGAACCAGGGGGCCTCCCACATGGGAAGCATGCCCCAGTTCAGCATATGGGTCCACACAGGTCGGGGCCAGGACTCAATCCTCAAACCCTGAGGCTGCAACACTCAACCCACTGAGCCATCCCAGCCTCCCCCGCTTCTTATCTTTAAACGTGCTGTGCTCCCTACCTGGAGGTGCGCCTTCACTACTCCTCCCCTGCCTGGTGCACTCCTATCCAGTCTTCAGAACCCGTCCCAGCATCACCTCATTTGGGAAGCTGTTTTAGCCACCCTCTCCACCTTGGTAAAGCTGGTAGCTCTGGCCTCAGTGCCTCTGGCATTCGACCACCTTCTAGCAGCACACCTGGTTTTAGTGTGACTGTTTGCTTGCATGGTTCTGTCACCTTGAGAATGGTGTCGTGTTCACATTTGTATCCCAGAGCCTAGCACCACACCTGGCCCCAAGTAGGTGTTCAGTAAGGTGGAGCTGGGCCTCACATTCACCATGTCAGAGCCACCAATCCCATATTCCCAAAAAAGGAAGCAGGACTTTGAGGAAGAAGACTGTAGACTCCCCTTCCTTGCAGAGGTTTAAAATCCAAGAGAAACACCCACCTGGGGGGACAGCTGAGCCTCGCTCCTGTCATGGCACAGAGGAAGGACCAGCTGTCCCTGTCACTGGGATCCTGCCTTGGAATGGACTAAACTGCTATGGAAAGGACCAGGATGCTTGCCTGATAGCCACAGCCCAGGTCCCCTAACTTTCTTTACAGACCACCATCGGTAAAGGGAGGAGTCCAGCCATGACCATATGTCCCTTCCCTGTCCCTTGCTCCCTGACCCCAACTCCAACCACACACACTCCAGAGTAAATGTCAGAGGAGCCTGTTCTTCTGTGGCTGCTATAAAGGTCTTTCTAAAGAGCAATAGCATCTGTCACTGATTGCTCCACCAGGATCAATGTCTTTAAAAGCCACCTCTACAGCTTTCGCTCATGTCTCTGTCACTTCTTCATATGTCTGGCCACAGCCTCCATTCCTGTCTCTTTGCCTGTTATCCTCTCTCTTTCCTTTTTTCACTCTTCCCCAAACTCGAGAGTCCAATTCTCTGGCTCACATGGGTCTTCATAAGAGAAGAGCGAAGGGAAGACGGGAAGGGGCAGTCTCTCTTTGTGTGGAATTTGCTGGTGAGTCACCAGTGAGTGTGGTCTGTGAGATGGTAGTGACAGTCTCACCCCAGAGACGAGACAAGGAAAGGCCCCTAACACCAGGTCACAAAGAAAACAGAAGCAACCCGAAGTCCTCAGTGAATCAAAGGCCTGCACAAGGCCCTAAAGGTCCTACTCCAGCAACTAGTCCCCTGAGTGAAATGCTGCCATCACATAACCTGATCTTTGGGTTCCTCAGCCACCTCCAGAAAACTGGGTACACTCAGGTTCTCCCATCAGAAAGGAAGATGATAAAGATAGTCCAGCGAACAGACAAGGCAGTGTCTTGTTTTCAACTTGTAACAGCAAACCTGATTTTTAGACAATTGTATAGATGATTCTGGCATATTGTAAAATAAAGAATAAAGACCAATGCTGGTTTTCTGGATGGGAATTACCCGTATTTTTCGGTCCATAAGACGCACTTCCCCCCTCCCAAAAAAAGTGTAGGGAAAAGTGTGTGCGTCTTATGGAGTGAATACTGCAAAGAAGAGTGCATGTTGGGAACCTTAATGATGCTGTGGGGAAGCCTGCAGCCAGATCAGAAAGCAGGGACTGCATGGAAGGAGAGCGGGCCCAGGCAGGTCAGGTGCGTCTTATGAAGCGAAAAATACGGTAAGAGGAAACAAAGACAGTCAGATTGGTGTGGTTGCTTGGTTGATTGGCTTACTTGCTTGTGTTCCTTCTTTCATTTATTCATTTATTCATTCAGTCATTCATTCATTCCTAAAACCATTCATCTGCCTATCTATCCATCATCCATTTTTAAATCTTTTCCTTGCTTAAACTTAAGGTAAAGCTCTCCCCCTTCCTAAACTATTATATCTGTCAGAAAAGAAAAAGTTTACATTCTAGCCCTTACAGAATCCTTCACATTATGTGCTTCTTTCTCAATTACGCTGTTTTAAAGAAAAATATACTGTTTGGGGGGGAGGGGGGATATTAGCCTGACACTACTTCAGTCAATGAAAGTTTGGGATGCTCACAAAGGTCACTGGATTTAAAAAAAAAATTTTAATCATAGTACTATAATGTAGATTTAGTAACTGTTCTTGGGGGCATAGTCTCACAATTATAAGTACTGGATATTGTTGTAAACAAACCTTTAAATGATCATTTTTGAAAAAAGCAATACACGAACTGGTTATATTGTAGATATCAAAAAGGAATACCTTCTAAAGGATTTGATCAGACATTTCTCTAAAGAGGACATACAAATGGCCAAGGGGTACATGAAAAGACGCTCAACATCATTAGTCATTAGGAAAATGCAAATCAAAACCACAATGAGATACCATATCATGCCTACTAGGATGGCTAAAATCAAGATTAGAGACAATACTAGTGTTGGTGAGAATGGAGAGGAATTGGAACCACCATGCACTGCTGACGGCAATGTAAAGTGCTGCAGCTGCTGAGACAAGCGGGTTTGCAGTTACTGAAAATGTTATAGAGCTACCACATGAACCAGCAATTCCGCTCCCAGGTACACAACTAAGAGAAATGAAAATATATGTCTACACAAAACATGTACATGAATGTTCCTAGCAGCACTAGTTATAATGGCCAACAAGTGGAAACCACTCAAATCTTCACCAACTAATAAAAGGATAAAAAAAAATGTGGCATATCCATACAATGGGATATTATTTGGCCATAAAGAAGGAATAAAAGAGTGACACATGCTACAGCATGAACGAAGCTTGAAACATTCTGCTAAGTGAAAGAAGCTAGTCACAGAAGGTCACAATATTGCCCAATTCCATTTATAGGAAATGTCCAAAATAGGCAAATCCATAAAAGCAGGAAGTATATTAGTGGTTTCCTGGACTAGGGGAGGGGAGAACAAGGAGTGAATGCTCATGGTACAGGTTTCTTTTGGGGGTGAAGAAAATGTTCTGCAATTACACAGTGGTGATGGATGCACAACTCTGGGAAGCTACTAAATTCATCAAACTGTACCTTTTTAAAAGAATGAATTTTGTGGCATGTGAATTGTATCTCCAAAAAGCTGTTATTTAAAAGAAGGGGGGAGCTGGGGGAAGCCGGGATGTCTCCATGGGTTAAGCACTCGCTTTGCAGCCCCAGGGACTGAGGCTCCCGGCCCAGTTCCTGCCCTGCGCAGCCCCGCACCCACCTGTGGAGGGAAACTATATGGAAAACTAATGCTGTCAACTATGGAGACTGCTCTGGGCCCTCCCCCTTCTCTCTGTCTCTCCTTCTCTGTTTTTCTCTCTCTCTCTGTCAAAAAGCAATAAAAATAAATCTTAAAAAAAAAATATGGCTCTTTCCCAACTCCCCCTGTTTACAAAACATCCAACTCCCATCTTTGGCATCAGTCTTTCTTACTGCTAGAACCGCTGATTGAATCAGCTACCTGTGTGTTGGCCTATACCATCATCCATGCAGCCTCAGGAGAGTTAGCTATAATATGGCTTAGTAATCTAGAAGGCATGTTTTTTTATTTTTTTATTATTTTATTTTTTTTACAAAGTCTGAGAGAGACAGAGACAGAGACAGACAGAGGGGTGGGGGAGGGCCCAGAGCAGTCTCCATAGTTGTACGTCATCAGTTTTTGACATGGTTTTGTTCCACACAGGTGGGCAGGGACTGCACAGGGCAGGAACTGAACTGGGGGCCTCCAGCATGGGAAGCACACCCCCTCAAGCCAGCGTCCGAACCAGGGTCTGAGAACCGAACTGGGAGCCTCTCGCATGGAAACCAAAATAATGGATGAAGTATTACCCTAAAACATCTACATATTCACATCAGCTTTTCTTTGTTCTCAATCAACCCTCCTTATTGGAAGGCTCACATATGTTTGGGGACACATTCATTGTATTCATGATATGCTGACTGTGTGTTAGGCACCTACTTGTGTCCTCAACTTATAACACTGTACAGAGAAGGTTCTGACCTCAACTGAGCTTAGAGTCTAGTTCATCTGAATTAAAAGGGAGCTCTAGGGTGAGGGGATTTCTCTGAAAAGTTTGCAAACCTGATTGCAAAACCTTGGAGGTTGTTCTTTATATTGAGGGGGCCATAGCTTGCTTGAAATTCAGAGGAAAGCTCTGGACTTTCCTCCCATAAATATGAGCGTTTGCTCGGAGGTGAACATCATGCACCTTATCCCAGAGCGTGCATGAATCCAACACTCCCACACACCCTCTCCAAAATACATTCACCATGGCCCTGGCTGGATTCCTTAGTCTGAGCTCATTCTTTACCGAACCCGCTTGACTCTGGACCCATTCTCCAGCTGCCCTCACACATAAGCAATGAGGACCTCAAGGGCTGGAGACCTGGTGATCCAAGATGATATGGGCCCAGGAGATGCAGGGAGGGGGCCAAGGGCCCCACAAGCACCTGTCTTCCCTGTGTCAACCTTGGAGGGTCTCTTCTTACCTGGTTTACACTCTGGGCCTTCGCCTAAGATCCATTTTAAAGAGAGCTCTCTACTGGATAATAGTCCCAAACGCTCGTTACTGTACGTACACATGAAAACCCAGATGCCACCCCAAAATCATGGGGTGGGCCAGCGACAGAGCTGCCAGTGAGCTGTTCCCAGGGCTCCTGGTCCAGGGCTCCTGGTCCCAGGGCAGTGCTCTCTGTCCCTCATACCTCTCCCTGGGAATAGGCTGACCAGATGTACCATTTGAAGCAGGATAGAAAACAACGCTACTGTCCCGTTTCAAACGTTATGTATGGTCAACTTAGTCTCATTGGGCTAAATTCAAGGTGCCCGTTGGCTGACCATACATACTGTTTGAAACGGGACAGTACTATTATTTTCTGTCCCATTTAAAACAGGAAGTCTGGTCGGTCTACCTGGGAGTGAACGCAGGTGGGTAGGGAAGTGTTTATCAAACACTTAGCAGGAAGGGATTTTCTACAGAGTCAGGTAAAGAGAGATGGGGAGGGCTCAGAGGCATTTTGGGGACAACGGAGGTCGCCCTCTAGAAATAAAAGGAGCCGATGCAGACCAAGTGTTCACAGATCTGGGGACCAGGAGCCAGAAAGCTCCAGTGCATTTCCACAGCAAGCCCTGAGCCTCTGCACAGTTAGGCCCAAGTCCAAGTTACTAAAAACTGCCAACCTCTGCCTTGCAAACCTCTCTCCCATAATCCCAAAGCAATTCCACCCTCTCCCAAGCCTCCTTGCCTGGTTTCCTACTCCTTGACTTTATCCTGTCGTTCAGCCCAGCTACATGGGCTCAGTAAACTGGAGGATGAGGGAAAAGGGAAAGGCAAGGATCTCCCGGATTAGAGAGACTCATAGGAGCTGAGTCGAGGGATTAGCAGCTCCTGCTAACATGCTGACTCCCCCTGTCTGGGTTCTAGAAATGCCACATTCCAGAGAGTCGTGGAGCACACTGGGGAGGATGTGGTCCCTGCTCTGTTGCGACTGGCTGTGTGTCACCCAGCACAGGGCATGAGGAAGACCACATCTAGCCCAGGCATGAGTATGTAGAGGGAGAGGAAAGTGAAACTCTTATTTTTGGAATTTGAGGGAGTTAGGAAGCAGGATCAAAGGGAAAGCACACACACACACACACACACACACACACACACACACACACACACACCTGCCACGACCTCCCAACCCCATTCTCCGTGCACCTGGGAGGAACTTCACACCCAAAGCCCAAGCCTGGAGGCTGCAGGGGTGAGCACAGGCTGGCTACCAGGGAGTCAGGCCCGGGAAGGCGGAAGGGGCAGGACACAGGACTTGAGCAAAGGTTTGATGGGGACCAGGGAGCAGATGAGGGACGTATGGGGACATCAGGGTGGAAGGCTAGACAAGAAGTTGGATTATAGTGGGCACCGAGCAAATAAATGTAAAGGATCTGGAGTTGTTTAGAGGCACTTCAGAAACTAGAGCTAGGAAGGGGATATTAGATAACAGGCTTGGCTAGAGGAGGGCCGGCCAGGATAAAGGGAAGGAAGGAATGAGAGGCACGTAGAATCTGTAAGACTGATCAGTGAGGGGGAAGATATGAGTGGAGGAAAGCAGAGAGGAGAAAGGGGTGGTAAATCTAAGGTTTCTTGACCTGAGACTCTAGGAGAATGACAACCGCATGAGCAGAGGGAAGAGATGGTTTGGTGTGTGAACATGATGAGTTCAGTTTCCGACATGTAGCAGTTGGGATGAGTTACTCTAGTGGTAACGTCTTACAAACTCTTGGAAGTGGAGGGCTGAGCAAGCAGAGACAGCGAGGCTGGATGTGGAGCCCCAGTCCTCTGAGCAGAAGAGGGTGGATGGGGGCAGATCTAAGTGTACATCCCTCCTTGATTCCGGAGGAGGCTGCCATACAGAGCTTGCCATTAGACCTCTAGACACATAGGGTACACCTAGCCAAGTTCATGGGAAAGGACTTAGCTGTGAGTCAAGAACAGGAACGGAGAAGGTAAAGGAGAATAGCACATTACATGTCCGTATATCACCTAAGCAATGTGATACTCCCACAAACCCTTTATCTTTTACATTCATCAAAGAACCAATTTCTTTTTTCTTAATTGTATTATTAATTTTGTTGGAGTGACATTGGTTAGTAAAATGACATAGGTTCCAGGCGCACAATTCTACATGACATGGTCTATGTATTGCCTTATGTGCCTACCACCCAGAGTCAGTTCTCCTTCCATCACCCTATATTTGACCTCCCTCACTCCCAGGACCAATTTCAACTCAGAGAATGTAGAAGCTCCAAGTGACCAGAAGAGCCTCTCCAGGACCCCAAATCACCCTGAGTTACACAATTCACCCTGACTCTTAAGACTTGAACTATTGTAAGAATGGTCTACCTGCTCCCTCTCTCCGCTCACCTTACACACTGCCGTCCACATCTGATCACAGTCCTATCACCCAAGTGGACATCTCAACAGCTCCCGGAAGGCTTCAGAGTAAATTCCAACAGCTCCCTACAGTCCAAACTGTTCAGCCACCATGTTCAAGCTTTATCTTACTGTCTGCCTTTTACCTTATCTTTATTGCCCTTTGATACCCTTGGCTCCACCCAAAATGAGTCATGGGAAACATGCTTCCCCCCCCCTTTATTTACACTCTTTGACCACAAGCACCAACCCAAGTTTCTATGGCCAAACCTTATGCATCTTTTCAGAACTTTTCCAAATGCCACTTCCTCCAGGCAGCATCCCCAGATTTCCCTGACAGAAGCAGCCTCTCCATCCTTTGACCTCATAGCACTTTATCCATGCCTCTTTTGTGGCACCTTAAGCCCTTGTCTTGTCTAACAGTTATTTATCTTTATGCATTATCTCCCTGACCAGACTAAACTCATTGAGGACAGACACAGTCCCTTGAATGTGGTAAAAGAAGACTATGCCCTGAGAGTGACAGGAGTGAAGAAGAGGAGAAATATGGATCAAACACCTAGAACAAGTTACAAATGAGGAAAACCAAGGCGCAGAGGGGTTGCATAACTTGGCGACGTCCCAGAGGTAGAAAGTGAGGGCTCAGACTCAAATGCACATCTTTCTGACCCAAGATTCTTCATCTTTCCAGGGAGAGTGCCTGATGGTGTTTGATGGGGCTTTTTCAGGCAAGCTGTTTCTCTCAACATCCCTACGAGAAATGCAATACCATTGCTTCATTTTCAAGTGAGAAAAGGGAGGCTTGGAAGAGTGACGACACTTACTCAAAAGCACACTGCGAGCAGGTGGAAGGAGCGGAACTAGAGCCCCGTCTCCTGACTCCAGATTGCCTGGCCACCTCCCCAGGTTGGCCTCACCCACTGCCTGAGGTGGGGGCGGCCCTGACTGCTGCCTGCCTGGAGCTGGGGGCTGGGGAACGGAACCAGATGCTGGTGAGGACGCCTTGATCTCTTGTGAGCAGCCTGGAGCAGGACCTGGGGTGAGGAGAGTGTTAGCCTGAGCTGAGAGGAGCTGGGCCCTCACTCCAAATGCTCCTGAGAACAGACATGCTTGAGGTTAGGGAGGAAGGGAGGAGGGGGAGGAAGGGAGGAGGGGGAGGAAGGGAGGAGGGGGAGGAAGGGAGGAGGGGGGGTGGGACAAAGGGCATTCATTTAGAAATCAGAAAATGATGTGATGTTCCAAGTGGTCAGGACCAGAGGAGGGACCCAGCTGGAAAAGGAACCCCCCACCCTCCGAGTAAAGCAAAGCCCGAACTCAAGGCAGAACTCCCAGAAGGCGTTTGGGCAGCCGCCTGGGCCAGCACGTGTCCAGTGAGATTGCAATCGCTGGGGTGCCGGGTGCCTGAGAAAGTCAGGAGGAAGAGCCTCGGAGATAAAGGGGCCGGACAAGGCGGGGCTGTGCTCCTGGGGCGCTCAGCGTTGTGGGGGGAACAGGCCTGATGGAAAGGGAGACGGGTCCACGAGACCAGAATTAAAGCCAGCCTGGGGTTCTAAACCCCTGGCTGGGTGCCTTCCTCTGAGACCCCTCTCTCGTGAGGGATGTTGCCAGATTCGGTGTAGGTGGATTTCGGAACATCAAAGGGAAGAAGGGGACTGGAGAGGAGGGGAATATCCATGAACTGCAGCCAAGAGAGAAAAGGGAAGGCTTGCCCTTCAGCAGGTATTGGCAGTGTTGGGCCTGAGTTCTAATCACACTGACTGGCTGCCTTATTCAGGGCGCAGGTGCTATAGTGCAGGGAACAGGGAAGAGCTGGGGAGACCCAGAAAGCCAGAGGAGTACACAGTCCTGCAGCCCACCCGCAGCCTACCTGAAGGGTCCCGGGGACCAGATCCTGCAGTCCTAGCTCTCTCTCTAGCCATGTGTCTAGGGAACAAGTGCATGGGAACATGCCGTCTTCAGTCTACTCTCTTCAACAAACTGTCATCCCGAGTAATAATCATTCCTTGGGAAACAGCAGTGACTCAAAAAGTTGCCCCCCACCCTCACCCACACCGGCTCGCACAGCTGAGCTTTGCACAGGTGCTGAGAACCACGGAAAGCGAAGCCACCGTCTTCTCTTGCCCATCAGCCCTCGCAACACCTTCCGTGACCATCCGGACTCTCCTGCGTGATGGGCAGGCGCAGAAAGTCTCTTGGCTGACTAAGGAGCTAATTAGGCCCTGGCTGCTCATCAAACCCGGTGGGCTGGAGGTGGGGAGGGGGGCAGTAAGCAGATACTGTAGCCTACCTGACAAGGCTCCATGAGACAGCACTCATGAGAAGCCTGCCCCTCAGAAATGCCCCTTTTCTTCAGGGAAAAAAAAGAAAGCAAGGTGCTTCCCCATCAGCTCTGATTAACTGTAAGTGTAAAAATATAATGAAAAGGAGAGCTCACACTTATTGAATGCCTACTGTGTGCTTGCTGTCTGTTAAGGGACTGGGTGCTTTATGTACAGTTGGGGCTATTATTGCCTGTACATGAAGCTGTGCATATGACCATCTGGAATGTCAAAATAGTGCCATAGTTGGTACGAGTTGGTAAATGGCTGACACCCAGCCCCTTGACTGCCTGCCACCTTTGCCTCCAGATGCCCAGGACCCGAGGGGGTCTCGCTGATCCTGCTGACGGCCAAGGCTGGGGTCAGTTCTCTTAGATCGCTCACTGCCCATGCTTCAGCGCTGTCCATATTTTGAATATGACTCCTGGTATACCATCCTACTCCGTCCTCATGCAACGTCCTCCCATCATGTCTGTCTTACAGATGAGGACGGCGGGGCTCAGTGACTTGCACACAATGAGTCCCCAGGCTGAAGTTGGAACCCAGACAACTGACCGAGCCTGGGTGCTTGGCCACCAGCCCACAAACCATGTTTCTGTGGTAGAGACTGCTGCTACTCTCCCAGCTCCGTTCCCTTTGCCTCAGAACTGACGCAGAGTCTAAGAGAAACTCTTGACCACTGAGCCAGCAAGAACTTCTCTTAATCACAACAGTGCTAGCAGTGGTGCATATGTGGTCCAACCGACCTCAGAGCCCCCCTCATCTGGAGCTCATGGCTCCTGGACACTAGGGACCAGGAGACCTATGACTTGGGGCCCACCTCAGGTATGTCCCTTCCCCTCCCCACCTCCCTGTCAATGGTACTTGTCTTAGCAGCATGCAGGACCCATAGAACTGCTGCCCTCCCCATGGCGGGCTGTGTGCTAACAGAGGTACTTTCTCCAGAGTCTTCTGAACAATGAGAAATGGGTGTGAGCTGCAGTAGGAAGATTTAGGCTGATGAGGCAGGGGTTTGTGTCCGTGAGGGACGTGTGAGGCTTGGGCAGTGGCACCCCAAATGCTAATCGCTGAAGATCTTCTGTAAGTTGGATATGGCTGTGTCTCGGTCCATCCAGGCTAGAGTTATGGGGTGAATAATGTCCCCCTGAAAGAACTGCTTGGTTCCAGAACCCTACCCACATCAACAGTCTCTAGATGTGGGATGCTATTGTCCTTTTTTTATTGTTAAATTTATTGGGGTGACATTGGATGGTAACAACCACATAATTTCCAGGGGTACAACTCTATATTACATTGTCTATGCATTGCATTCTCTGCTCACCACCCAGAATCAATAATGGGTCCCCTACCACCACCACCACCACCATGCCTCTGCAAATTCAGGGAATGCTAGTAAGCCCAGTGATCCAGGCGTCTTTTCTGTAGGACTTACCATAACCTTGACCATGAAAATGTGCATGACAAGTCTATGAGTATTTCATCAATGGAACACCCATAACTATCTCATGGCATAGAACACAGTTCTCTGAACACTGCTTGGCAAATGGGGACACAATGGTTGTCACTGGGCGGAGGGGGATGGGGTGGGGGGAGATGTAGCCACGGAAAGAGAGACCATTTTTAACCCAGTGGTCACCACAAGGGAAACACACTTTCCATTTCCTCTTTCTCTTACCGAATTCTTAACTCCCTCTAGGTTCTCTTTCAGGAGGCCCCTAATTTACTTTTACAAATGTTCCCATTAAAGTCAAAACTTGCGTCACAAGGGCACCCTTACTTCATCTTGCCCTGAGCTCTATTGTTCTAATAAGATACTCATTATAAAAAATGGGAGTAATGACAGCCACATTTTATGGGGATTTGCCCGTGTCAGGCACTGTGCTAGACTTTTTATGTGGGTTCTCTCTTTCAATTCATTCACATTTCCTTTCAGTTCATTCTATTTTGAGCCACTACCCCCTCTGTCCGCCAACGAGAGGGGTGGATCTCTCCTCCTCTAGCCGCGGGTCACAGGGAAGGGAAGAGCAAAGCTGAAATACGTGATTTGGGCTCTCCCTCTCTGCTCCTGCGCTAACCCCACACTCTCACCAGAAGCAGAACCCCCCACCACGTATTTCCCCTGGGACCTCTGAGTGTTCCAGAAATATAAGTGGAAATAAATGAGCCCCAAGCACCTTGTGACTCTGAGAAAGAAGGTGGTACAGATATGAATAACTACCACTTTTTCGTTTGCACTCACTGGGTGATGTATATGCGTGATCACAGAGGATCCTCCTGACAACCCTTGTCCCCATTTCAAAAAAGAGACTCTGGGGCTCACAGAAGCGTAGTGGTTTCTGTGAGGCCTCACAGCGGGCAAGTGGGCAGGCTGGCAATTGAACCCAGATCCAACCCAAGCCTGATTCCTTTCTGAGGTACCCTTGTCCTTTGCCAGATGAACAAGCTGACCAGAGAATTGATCCTGGGTGTGTTTGTTTGTTTGTGTAGAAACAGCATTGTCAATCCATAGAGGAGCCCCAAAGTGGAATCGAGAAGGGCGAGTGACAGGTGAGCTCTGTCCTGACACTGTTGTCGTGGTCCCTGGGCACTATCCAACCTTCCCTTCCCAGCGTAGCAGCACCCTCAGCTTTCTCCTAGAAAGTTGCCAAGTAAAATACCAATCACCCAGGGCAGCTGGAGTTTCAGAGCAACGATGAGTGATGCCTACGTCTAAGTACATCCCAACTATTGCACGGGACATACTTAAAAAAATATTCATTGCTGCTCTGAAATTTGTATCTGAGTGACCTGTACTTTTATTTGCTAATTCTGGCAACCCTACCCTAGAGTGGGAGGCACGCTGGGAAGTCTCGCGCCTGGCTCCGGGTCCCAAGTGTTGCTCCCACTGGGGTTGCCATGGCAGCCTCGGCAGGCCCTTCTGGAGCTGTCTGCACGTACTGCTCCTGCCTCACCTCGCCTCTGCACAGCCCGTGCTATGAACGCCCTGAGATACTTTCGGTTTCCCAGAGGCAGCACGCTGCTGCTGCCTGGGCCTCGGCACCTGCTTATGCTCTGTACCTTCTGCCCCCTCCCCCCTGCCTGCTCATTCCTATGGCTCCTTCAGGTCTCCACTTGGCGTCACTTCTGCCAGGAAGCCTTCCAGGGTGCACCCCTGAGCTCCTCCAGCCCTGGGTCAGTTAGCACCTGCTTACTCCATAGAGGCACCCAGCACCCACCACATTGCTCACAGGAGCAGGCCAGGTCTCATGCACTGTTGTTCTCTACACCCAACCCCAGCACAAGCCTACGGCAGGAAGTCAGCTAGTGCTTACTGAATGGATGAATGAATGAATGAATGAATGCAGAATGTCCTGCCAGAGCTGGGTCTCTTGAACGTGACTCCTTCCTTCCTCCCTTCCTTCTTGACTCATTAGTTCATCTGCCTCGTTCCCACCCCACCCCCACCCCAGAGGAGTTGTGAAAGGCTGGGCTGCGGTCCACGGCAGCAGTTCTTGGCCTGGACACAGGTGAGGAGACAGCAGCCCAAACATCCAAGGGCCTCCTCGTGCCCCTTACCTGATCCCACAGCCCAAACATACAAGGCCTCCTCATGCCCCTTACCTGATCCCACAGCCCAAACATACAAGGCCTCCTCATGCCCCTTACCTGATCCCACAGCCCAAACATACAAGGCCTCCTCATGCCCCTTACCTGATCCCGCAGCCCAAACATACAAGGCCTCCTCATGCCCCTTACCTGATCCCGCAGCCCAAACATACAAGGCCTCCTCATGCCCCTTACCTGATCGCGCAGCCCAAACATACAAGGGCCTCCCCATACCCCTTACCTGATCCCGCACCAACGGCCCCGTCAGCTCAAGTCCAGCTGCAGGTCACCGAAAGCTCTTCCTTGCCCACATTACCTACCCTCCTGTGAATGTGCCCTGTGTCCACAATTCCGCTCTCCTGGTCCCCTCAGCCCTCGGAGGGGAGTCTGACCGGTCTGAGCCCCGAGTTTGGGGTGTGTATATGGGGGGAGCCGGGGGCCGGTGTCAGATGGCTGAGGGTTAGGGCAGGTGGTGGGACTCGGTGGGCTCAGAACATCACCCATATGTTCCCTGCTCACCCACCCAGGGCTTTGCCCACGCACAGCCTGACAGGAGGCGACGGCAGCACAAAACTTAACCCTTTAGCAGCATTTAGAGAGTAGTTTCACTAAGAACCAGCGTGGCGGCCAATGTTCACTGTAGTCTCTGCAACACACACACACACACACACACACACACACACACACACACACACACGAGCTCTGCCTCTACCTCCCTCACAGACCCCTGGTTCGCCAAAAGTCAGGGCTTGATTCAGAAGATGCCCTCTCTGAGGGCAAGGAGTGGACGCGGGCACCCTGGGGTGCCCATGGGGGGCCAGCGCGGGGGCGCCCAGAGTTCTGAGAAGCCTGCTCCTCGCTCTCCGCTCTGGCCTGTGCCTTCTCCCCACCGACCCCCCAGACTGCCCCGTCGGCGTATGTTCAGAGGACAAAGAAGCACAAACCCCCTTTCGTCTCAAATTCACTCCAAAAATAGGCTCCCTCTGCCCTGACGGAAGGCGAGGAAGCCCCGGCGGCACGGCCCCGCCGGCGCCCGGGTCCCAGGCTGCTCGGGCAGGAGCTCGGTCCCGTCCAGGTGCCCACAGCCGCCGGGGCCGCTCCCGCCACCCCTCCCACGGCGCCCAGCGCCCGCTTCGGGCTGGTGCTCGGCCGCGATCGCGGGCCGGGACTCACCCAGGAGAAGCGGCGGCTGTGGGCGCGGCCGGGGCAGGCGTGGGGGGCTGCGCAGGTACCGGGGAGTCCGGCTGCGGGCTCGCGGGGCTCCCGGGCCTCCGCTGATGAGGGCTGACAGGTTTATGTTCTCCCCTTTCCTCCTCCGAGTACTTAACCACACCCCTGCCGCTCTCCTCCCCACTTCCTTAAAGGGTGGGGTGTGTTGTCTGCGGCGCTGAGTGTGTGCCTGCCCCAGCCTCCTACCATAAACTCTCAAGTAGACGCCGCCACCATTCCCTGAGCTGCACCTGCTCACCTGGGGGCCATGTCGGCCACCTGCTGCCCCCACGGGGGTCTTCTGCGGCCAGGCGCCCCCTGCCAACAGCTGACCCCCAATGTCCACCCCGTCTCCCTCTTCTGATGCGCTCCCTGCACTCTTGGAGGCCACGTGGAGAGTTGCTGTTTCCTCTCCAGCCTTCAGGTATGTGGAGCAGGAGACCGGACCTGCCTCCGTGCTCTCAGCACCTGGGCCCTTCCCCATCGGCCCCTTGTCCTGAAGGACCCAGGCTCTGTTCAGAGCACTGGAGAGCAGGTGACTCTCAGCGGGGACTTGGGCAGAACTGAACACCACAGTCCAGGACCCTGTGCTGCGACAGGGCAGGCCCAGCGGATGGTCCAGAAGCTGCTCAGCTCTTGCCCGGCTGTCTTCCCATCCTGTTGCTTTTCTCCCCTAAGAGGCTGCTCCAGCTCTACTCGGGTCATCCGATTCGAGGCAGTGACTCAGTGGCACTTAGCAACCCTTTTCCCCATCACTCGTAAGATTCCAGACTTTCTCCTGAGCAGGAGGAGCTAAAGGGGACTTAAGGCAAAAAGCTAGTATGTATTCAGCGTCCCCCCCCCCCCCGATCCTCAAAGTTCCTCTCCGGAGTCCCAGCCCCAAACTTCTTCATCGCGTGTCCTGTGAAGGCTTGGGGTCTCGCACAGTCCTGGGGGCTGCTCTTCACAAGGTCGGCTCTGAAAATGGCACCCCTTGGAGTTGTGCAGCCGCATGCAGTCTGGCATCCACAGCCCCCCAAGATAGTCGCTGACCCCAATCCCCAAACCCAGCAGATCAGCCACTTGGGGTGGGGGTGGGGGGACAGAAAATGCCGGCATTTGATGAGCACGTCTAAATGCCAACCACTGTGCTGAGGAAGCACATGATTTCATTTAATTCTCCCCATTTGCTGCAAATGAGGACATAGATGAATTAGCACATCCATGACCTCAGAGCCAAACAAATAAACAAATAAAAAACCCACAATGTTTATTAAAGTATGACTGGTGGACTACCTGTTGCTTTTAAAATGCAGACAGCTGAAGGCCACTCCAGGTCTACTGGAAATCAGACTTTGGACCAACAAGGCAATTTGCAAGCATCTGATGGGAGCTCATAGCCACCACTGAGGACGCCCCCCCCCCACCCCCTTGTTAACCAATCGGTTGTGTTCCCAGCACTCACTTGTAATCTTGGAAGTAATGCTGGTAGCTGCATAGCAGTCAGAAGGCAGCTGGGTGAGTATCCAAGGAGACCGTGGCTAGTGCTTGGGGTGACAAGGCAAGTCAGACAGAGTCAACTGGAGCAAGCAGGGAAGTGTGGGAAAGACCTGACCACACTGCAAGGAAATTGTCAGTGGGCTTCAGAAAATGGGTGGCCCATCCATATTCTTGTGCGCAGAGTGAGGCGAAGAAGGTGTGAAGGTTAGACACCGGCATGAGTAGTTCAGGGTGTGGGCTAGGGTGGTAGTGGCCGTGGGAACTAAAATCGCAAAGCGAATCCAGTTTAGGTTCAAGAAAAGGTGAGTTTGTGTATGCTGCTCCCATGTGGCCAAATCCACAAACTACAACCTCATTGGGCCCTGATTCAATTTTCAAAAATTTCAGAGGTTGTTGAATTCTTTAGCGATTTTTACTGAAGCTCCAAAACCTAACTCCTAGGATTATAGAATCACAGGTTTTAGTTATGAAAGAGACCCTGACAAACTCCCTGGAGTAGCCGGCTCTGCCTTCAGGTCTCCTTATGTTCTGTCCCGTGCAGGAGCTAAAGTAAACGTCCCACATGCCTGCCCGTTACCTACCTTCTAACAAAACCCCTCAGAAAGGCCTTCAGGAGCCTGGGGTTCTGCACAAATGCTCTAAAGCATTTCTACTCTTGGCTCATTGTGGGTTTGGGTAGTGACTTACCCCAGTGGAGAAGCAAAAATACAGGGTCCAGCAGAAGTACCGCCATAACATCACAAGGCTTGCTTTGTCTCTGCCAGATAGGCAGCAATTGGAACATTTCACCTAAAATGCCATAAGTGTACTCGAGTGTGATTGGGTTATGTTACAAAATTACATGCTTACAATTTTGTTTTAAAAAAAAGAAAAACTAAAAAGGGGGAAGCAGGGATGACTCAGCAGGTTAAGCGCTTACTTTGTAGCCCCAGGGACCGAAGATCCAATCCCAGCCCCAGTCCCTATGGACCCATATGCTGAACTGAGGTGTGCTTCCCATGCGGGGGGCCCCTAGTTCAGTTCTTGATCCCCCAATTTGGGCCCTGATTGGGCCCCTGGCTCCAGGGGGCATGCCTCCCACATGGGAGGCCCCCAGCCCAGTTCCTGCCCCCACCCACCTGTGTGAATTGAAACTATGTTGAAAACTGATAATGTACAACTATGAAGACTGCTCTGGGCTCTCCCCCCTCTCTCTGTCTCTGTCTCTCTCTGTCTCTGTCAAAAACAATAAAATAAATCTTTAAATATATATCAAGATTTAGTATAGATGACCAGCTCATAAAAAGGGGGCGTTTCTTCTGCCGGACCCTGTGGTTTCCTGCTGTCTGTGCCTCGAGCAGACAGTGCTATTGCAGGAGGCCCTAGCTGGAGGCGGGGAAGGACGATGCAGCTGCTTCAGTGGGACGTTGGCTTTTCCAGTGAGACGTGCCACCCTTAGCCCAGATTCAGGTCTCCGGCTGTGCCTGATCTTGTTCCCCAAACAGATCCTCTTCCAGTCTTCCCCATGCGTGTCAACAACATTGTCCCAGGCACCCAATGTCAAAATCTTGGAGTCACCTCCTTCTCCTTCATTGCCCACAGCCATTCATTCTCCAAGTCCTGGGAAGCCATCCCAGCTCCTCTCCTGTTCATCCTTCGTTTCCTAATCCTATGGCCATAGTGGTTCATGGTCTCTCCTTCCAGTAGACCAGGGATTCCCAACCCCGTGCCCACAGGCGCCCGATTTGTGTGCGCCCGCCATTATTTGACTGCATCAGAAGTTTTTCATAAACACTAAGTAAAACTATAATTTATTTTTATACATTTGTTAGAATTTTAAAATATTGTTTGAGTATCTACACAGGTTGATTATATTCGTGGGTATGTTTGCGATATCGTATGTATAAGTTTTTCCCTAGCTTTCGCCTTTGTACGTGTCGCGTCTTGTTGAGCCGCTGCACTCTTTAAACTCTCCTCCCCCCAACCGGGGGACGCCAAATTGCCACTTTGATTGCGGTTGCTGGACTGATCGGGTCGTGACGGTTAGCTAGGATCACAGTGTTTTGATATATTTGATTTTAAATGAAGTAAAAGCGAGGTAGGTGATCTATTATTATGGTGGCAGTTTGATATGATATTGTAGTTCCATAACTATTTTTATTTTTATTTTTTTAGTCCTAAAATGAGTGGACCAAATAAGAGAAAATGAACCTATAATTTTAACACAGACTGGGAGGAATCATATTGTTTCATTCATTTAAAAGGTAAATGCATTTGCCTGTTGTGTGGCAGTAGTATTGCAGTGCCGAAAAAACATAATGTTGAATGTCACTTTCAGACAAGTCATACCACTTTTGATACGAATTATCCACTTAAATCTGAAGTAAGAAAGAAAAAAATAAATCAACTCAAATGAAGTTGAACTACTCAACAGACTGTTTTCACTAGACATGTGGAAAAATTTAAAAAGGCAACCGTTGCTTCTTTCAAAATTTCTCACATGCTCACAAAGAAGAAAAAACCTTTCCAGGATGGTAAATTGTTAAAAGAAGCATTTCTGACTGCTGCCGATTGTTTGTTTGAGGACTATTCTAACAAGCGTGAGATTATGTCGGCGATACAAGACCTACAGTTGTCAAATAACACAGTCACAAGAAGAATACACACAATTTCAAAAGACTTGCCAACTCAGTTAAAGACTGACTTGGAAATATGTGACTGCTTCTCTCTGCAATTTGACGAGTCAACAGATATATCAGACGCCGCACAGTTGGCAGTTATAGTGAGAATGGTATTTAGTAACTTCACAGTAAAAGAGGAGCTGTTGCAAATATTACCAATGAAAGGACAGAGGAGAGGTGAGGGTATTTATAAAACTTTCAGAACGTACACCAGGTCGATAAACATGCCTTTGCATAAGTTGTCTGCGATAACTACCGATGGGGCACCAGCAATGGTTGGTCAAAACAAAGGATTGATTGCCCTTTGCAGGAAAGATGAATCATTTTCAAACTTGATGTCCTACCACTGTAGTATCCATCAGGAAGCTTTGTGTTGTAAAATACTGCCCTTTGAACATGTTATGAAAATAGTCACAAAGATAATC
>PVKE010010517.1:0-42304 GCA_004027555.1 Craseonycteris thonglongyai | reverse complement strand
GGACACACTCAATAACTTGGTGATTGCCTGAGGGAGGGGGAGGAGGGGGGAGGGAGAGAGGGAGGGGAGGTGGGAGAGGACACCAGCATAATGGACACACTCAATAGTTTGGTGGTTACCAGGAGAGGGGGGAGGCGGGGGGAAGGAGAGTTGTGGAGGGAGGTGGGAGTTGGCACCGGATGTGGGGGGTGAGGAGCTGATTCTGGGTGGTGGGCACATGGTGCGATGCGTGGGTGATGTGACGTGGACTTGTGCATCTGGAAACTATCTAACTGTTACCAACCAATGTCACCCCATTAAATTTAACAATAAAAATAATAATTTTAAAAAAAGAGGAAAAAAAAGAATATGATATAAATGGAATCATACAGTAAAAAAAAAAAGAACAGATTAGACACAACTGAAGGGAGGGCATGGGAGAAGGTGGGGGAGCTAAATACATGGTGATGGAAAGAAAGCTGACTCTGGGTGGTGAACACATATTGTAACACATAGACCAAGTACTATAGAATTGTACACCTGGAACCTACGTAATTTTTACTAACCAATGTCACCCTAATAAAATTAACAATTAAATAAAGGTCAGTATACTGGAAAATACGTAAGAAGAAAATAGCCATATAAAGCGTGGAGAGATAAAGGAATGAACAATGCATAGAGAAGAGCATTTAGGAGACATAGAGGACATGGGAAAAAAGGTCTAACATACATGTAATAGGAGTTGCCCTTGAAGAGGAGGGAGAGATTTAAATAATATTTGGAAAGGCAATGGCTAATCATTTTTCAAATGAATGAAAAATAATATTCAAATACTGAAGATAAACTACGAACCCAAATAAGAATACATACAAAAAAACAATAACCTCTAGATACATGACAAAACTGACAAAATTACAGAGAAAAGCAATTTAAATCAGAGTAAAAAGACATTATTTATTATCAGGAAAACTACAATAGGGGAAGCTGGGATTGCTCAGAGGATTCAAGCACTTGCTTTGCAGCCCCAGAGACCGTGGATCGAATCCTGGGCCCAGCCCATGGGGACCCATATGCTGAAACGGGGTGTGCCCCCAGTTCAGTTCTTGCTAGGGCCCATGCGGGAGGCTCCCGGCCCAGTTCCTGCCCTGCACAGCCCTGTGCCCACCTGTGGAGTGAAACAAATTTATATGGAAAACTAATGCTGTCAACTGTGGAGACTGCTCTGGGCGCTCACCCTTCTCTCTGTTTGTCTCTCTCTCTCTCTGTCAAAATACAATAAAAATAAATCTTTAAGAAAACTACAATAAAACTGACAGCTGCTCTCACTTAAAATGATGCAAGTCAGGGAAAGCCAGGATGCCTCAGGGGGTTGAGCACTCATCTTGTAGCTCCAGGGTCTGAGGATCGAATTCTAGACCTGGCCCATGTGGAACAATATGCTGAACTAGAGTTTGTTCTCAGATCAGTTGTCGCCAAGGCAAACTTTGGCTCCACCCCAAGCGTGCTTCCCATGTAGGAGGTCCCCGGCTTGCCAGGGCATGCCTCTCATTCGGGAGGCCCCAGCTGGTTCCTGGACTGTGCAGCCAGCTCCCACCTATGTAATGAAAACTATGTAGAAAACTAATGATGTGCAGCTATGGAGTCTGCTCTGGGTCCTCCCCCTTCTCTCTGTCTCTATCTCTGTCAAAAACAATAAAAATAAATCTTAAAAATGATGAGGGGAAGCCGGGATGGCTCAGTGGGTTAGGCGCTCACTTTGCAGCGCCAGGGACCAAGGATCGAATCCCGGCCCCTGCCCGTGCGGAACCATGTGCTGAACTGGGAGCTCCCCTAGTTCAGTTCTCTCTCTGTCTCTGTATCTCTCTCTCTCTCTCTCTCTCTCTCCTCTGTCAAAATAAATAAATAAATAAAATATATATTTTAAAAAAAAAAGATGAAAGTCAGAAGACAATGGAATTATATCTTCAAAGTGCTGATATAAAATAATTGTTGATCTAGACTTTTGTATAAGTGAAAACACATGAAAAAAATAAAGGCAAAATAAACTGGAAGTATTTATCACAAGACGCACACTAATAGATATAGTAAAGGCAGAGGAGAATTATCACAGATGGAGCAAAGAAATGCAGAAAGGAAAAAACATTGGAAAGTGCAAATATGCGAGCAGAAATATTTATACAATATTCAGTGTATAAAACAACTATAATATCTATGGAGTTTAAAATATATGTATAATTAAAATACCTTTTAATGGTAACAAATTGCAAACAGGACCAAGTAGAGACAAATTGTTCTAAGGCTCTTGGATTATCAAGAAACTAGTTAAAATGTCAATTTATATGAGATTTTAATGGTATGTTATAATTTTTATTGTAACTACAAAAATAATATTTTTAAAGAATTCATAACTAGCAACCTTAATGGGGAAAATGTAATAGCAAAAATACTTATTTAGTATACACAGTAAAGAAATGATGAAAAGGGGGAATAATGTGAGACAAGTAGAAAACAAATAGCAAAGTGATAAATTTAGACCAAAATATAAAAGCAATTATATTAAATATAAATAGACAAACAATATTTAGTGGGTACAGAATTTCAGTGTTGCAAAATAAAAAAGTTCTAGAAATCTGTTGCACAACAATGTATGTATACTTAACACTACTGAATGGTACAATTAAAAGTGATTGACGATAAATTTAATGTTATGTGTATTTTTACCAAAATATAAAGAGACAAAGTGCTTCAATTTAAAGACAAAATTTATCAAATTGAATTTTAAATACAATACACTTTTTACAAGAGTACACCTTAAATGTGATATTTAAAAACTGAAACTAAAAGGATAGAAAAATGTATATGATTGATATAACACACTAATATCAAAGTAGACTATAAGATAAAAAGAATTACTTGGGGGAAAGCCAGGATGGCTCAGTAGGTTAAGCACTGGCTTTGAAGCCCTGAGGTCCGAGGATCAAGTCGTGGCCCCAGGTTGTGCAGACCCATATGCTGAACTGTGGTGTGCTTCCCATGTGGAGGTGGAGGGGTACCTAGTTCAGTTCCTACCAGGGCAAACTTTCACAGAGGAGGCCCCAGGTTCGACCCCCAGCTCATTGGGCCCATATAGAAGGCCCCCAGCCTGGTTCCTGCCCTGCACAGCCCTGCGCCCACCTGTTGAAAAAACTATATCGAAAACTAATGTACTGTTATGGAGACTGCTCTGGGCCCTCCCTCTTCTCTCTGTCTCTCTCTCTGTCAAAAACAATAAAAATAAATCTAAAAAAAAAAAAGTAATATAAAGGGTTTTGAAGGGATGTCGAGATAGCTCAGTGGTTGAGTGTTTGTCTTGTAATCACAAGGTCTGGGGTTTGGTTTCTGGTCCCAACTGTGCAAACCCATAGGCTGAACTTTGGTGCAACTGGTAACTGCCAGAATGGCAGTGAAGATTCTCTCTTCCCATACAGGAGGCCCCCAGTTCAGTTCCTGCCCCCACAGGCCCAACACCCACCTGTGTGGAATAAAACCATGTCAAAACTAATGATATACAACTATGGAGACTGCTCTGGGCCCTCCCTCCTTCTCTCTCTCACTCTCTCTCCTTTCTCTCCTTCTCTCAAAAAATAAAAATAAATCTAAAAATAAAAAAAAGATAAGTGCAACTTCATTTTAATAGATTTTAAAATTTCGAAGAAGTAGACACTTACAGAAAAACTTGCTAAAACTGTAAGGAAAGAAAGTTAAAAATGTGAATGTTTCTATTTTTACTTAAAAATAAATCCATAGTTTAGTATCTATAATTCCAAACATTTAAGAAAGAAATATACTAATGCTATGCAAATTCTTCCAAAGAATTAGAAAAAAAAAAAGGAACATTTTCCAACTTATTTTCTGTATCCAGCACAATATTCACTAGGCACATTAGAAGAAAGAAGTAGAGGCAACTCTCTCTCATAAACACAGATGTGAAACTTTAAACTAGTCCCAAATCAAACCAGCAATATTTAACAGAATAGTGTGTAGTTACCAGGGATTTCCTAGGAACTAAAGGGCAAATTAACATTCAAAAATTAATCAATGCGGGGGGAGGTGGGAGTGGGCACCGGATATATAGTGGTAGAGAGGGAGCTGATTCTGGGTGGTGGGCACATAATGTGATTCATGGGTGATGTGATGTGGACTTGTACATCCAGAAACTATCTAATTGCTACCAATCAATGTCACCCCAATAAATTTAACAATAAAAAAATTAATTAAAAAAAATTAATCAATGCAACTCACTATATTGATAAAATAAAAGAGAAAAAATCATGATCAGTTCAATAGATTGTCAAGTAGTAGAATCATCTGACAAAATCCAAGATTTAATCATTATACAAAGTCTCAGCTAAGTGGAAATAAAATACTTCATTAATTTGACAAAGGACATTTATAAAAACCAAATAAAGAAAGAAATACAAATTTAATTGTGAATGAGACAATGATGCCTGATACTACTATTTCCATTTAGCACTGCACTGTGAATCTTAGTCAGAGCAATAAGGCAAGCAAAAGAATAAATGGTATAAGTAAAGGGAAAAAGGGAATAAAAAGTGTTCTCTCATAGATGATATATTTACATTAAAAAAAATCAAAGACTCTATAAATGAGTTTAAAGTGGTAAGTAAAGTTAGCAAGATTTCTGTATATAGGTTTAATAATATGAAACCTCCTATATTTCTATATAAAGTCACAATGGAAAAAATCAAATTTAATAATTAAAAAAAACTGTAGTAGTATTAAATTGTACAGTACTTAGGGATAAATTTCACAAAAATGTATCTGGCTTACAGTCAGATCAAGAATTCAATTTCTTTGGTTTGAGGATCTTGATTCTAAATCATATAAAAGAGAAAAGGAGTACTCAGAAGTTAATCTAACAGTGCACTAAACAGAATCCTACAAAATAATTTAATGAAGAGACTAACTCTGTTTTATTTTATTTATTTATTTTTTTATGGATTTTGACAGGCAGTGAGATACAGAGACAGAGAGAGACAGTGAGAAGGGGGAGGGCCCAGAGCAGTCTGCATAGTTGTACGACATCAGTTTTCAACATGGTTTCATTCCACACAGGTGGGCAGGGGCCATACAGGGCAGGAACTGGGCTGGGGGCCTCCAACATGGGAGGCACACCCCCTTGAGCCAGGGGCTGAACCAGGGGGGTGAGAAGTAAACTGGGGGTCTCCCACATGGGAACCATACCCCAGTTCAGCACATGGGTCCTCATGGGCTATGGTCGGAATTCGATCCTAGGTCCCTGGGGCTTCAAAGCGAGCGCTTAACCAGCTGAGCCATTCCGGCTTTCCCTAACACTGTTTTATGATGACGTGTGACTTGAAAATTAGAAATGAGATGACGTAATGTCATAAATGGGAAAAAATAATGAGCATCAAAAAGATGCTCACCGTACTCTGAGTTGTTTCTACTGCATAAGAAAGGCTATATGGCCCAACCTTATCCAAGGGACTAATCTATAGAAAAATGTTCATCTCCACTTTAGAGACCCATTTAGTTACATACTTAGTTACATATCAGTATCAGAATATACAGCAGCCAAAGGCATTTCTCTTAACAAAGATCATACCTGTATTTGGAGTAAGAATGATTTAACTTCCAGCAAATTCTGCAGAATTAGAAACCTACTTAAATCCATACAAACATACCCAAAAGTGTCCCAGCTATTCACAGGCCAAGGGGAATTAACAACAAGAAACAAAGAAAGCAATATAATAAAATAGTAGCAAACATTTCATTCCATTAGGAAAAGAAATCAACCACAATATTCTTTGTTCAAAAGAATGGAAAACTGAAGAACCACTTGCCAAAAGCAATTGCAGTGCATTAATATTAAACATCATCTAATGAAGTCAGAAGTTGTTTGGGGAAAACATTCACTGCAGTAAAAGCGTATTCTGCATGATAAATTCTTAGCAGAAAAGAAGGGATTTAAACCTCTTTTCTTATTTCATCTGGGATTAATTTTTTTCATATTGAAACCAAAAAATTAGAGAATGAATAATAGAGAAAGGGAAAGAGAGGGGAAAGGAGACAGAGAACAAAAAGACAAAAAATACAATTTAGCTCACATTTTTTCTGAACAGGGATTTAAAAAATAAGCATATTTTTCAAATGTTTAAAATCATACAAATTTAAAATGTCCAAATTTAATAAGGTTTATCTTTGTGTGGCAGAAGAATAAGTAATACCCTGAGGTGGAGGAATTGTTCTAGTTTTATATCTAGCTGAAAAAAATATAATTTCTTTCCTCTACCCCCAATATAGGCCTTTCCTCTTCCTAAGCAAAACAAGTGATGTAAATTCCCTTTGGACTTTGTAACCGGTTCAGGAGGTTGATGATTCACTCTTTGGGTGTGAAAGGAAAAAATTTTTTAAATCTAGATCTGTTCTTTTCCTATCTGACCTCCTTAAAAGGATCTTTTCAAAGCTGTTAGTCCAGGCTACTAAAATAGCAAGGAACCATTCTTTATTATAGTTCCAATGGAGCTATCAACAGAAAAGAGAGATTGTTTCTTAAACACCTAAGGTGTAGTTTTTCCACTTCTTAAGCTAAGAATAATTCTTGTTTGTTTCACTATTCATATTGTGGCTCTGTAAAGGCCTTATATAAATAACATGAACAGTCTTTTGAGTGTAGTGTGGTCTTGATGAAAACATGCCTGGTATTCAGTGGCCAAAATCTCATCATTGTTGGTTGCCTCCTAGAAACACACACACACACACACACGCACACACACACACACACGTGTATACTCACAAACTCCCATGTGGTGATTCAGCAATTTAATGGACCTTAAATTTGGCAATAGTTCTCTAGTACACATCTCTGGGGAAATAAGAAAATACAAGTTGAAGAGTCTGGCGGGTCTACAGTAATTGCTTGCTTTTGGCACAAACCCAGGGCATAACCAAACATTATTGTTAAGCCACTGTGATTGTATAATGTGACTAATCTTAGATAGGTCAGGCTGCAGCTCATCTGAAAATGGTAACAAGATCTTGTAAGTAGATATAGTAGGAGAGAGAAGAGAAGATAACAGGAAAGGAGAGGAGAAAGAAAACAAAGAGAAAAGATAACAGAAAAACAGTTGAGGAGGGAACAAAGAAGTGAAAAGACATATTTCCAAAAATCAGGGTCAGTTACGATCTCATTTGAACGGGCACATTCTCTTAGACAAATAATTTTTCATGCAAATAATTAGAAAAGAATCTGCATAAGTAAATCTGTGCCTTGATGAAAGTTATGCTAATTATCTGTATCCTGAAACTTCTAATTTTGAGATATGTCCTGTTAAAAGACAGCAATACCTAGCTATTGTAAGAAGTATTATTAATTTAAGAAAATAAAAATTATTTCAACTTCGCTAAATGCCCTACAAAGTGTAAACACATGTTGGCCATGGCTGACATTTACCCATTTGTGCCCTATCAGGGCCCAGAGAATACAATGATAGGGGAGATTGAGACAGCAGATTATTTCTACACTGGGAACATGATATCTACTTATAATTGTTATACAAATGATCATTTAACCACATCCCTAATAATTAGGTTCTATATCAATATTTAAATCTAATATAATCCCATAGTGCAGCAGAAGACTGCAAAACATTCTAATATGACTGAATTAAAATATTTACAGTGATACCTTGGAATCCAAATGCCCCAAAACTCAAACAACTTGGAATCCAAATGAAAATATCAAGCAAATTTTGGCTCAGAATCCAAACGCTGCATTGGAATTTGAACGTGAACATGTTGTTGGTGTGGGATGTATTGACTGTATGGCCTGTAGCTTTATCCGAAAGCCCACTCATCTTGGAACTCAAATATTTTGGAACTTGAACAGAGTTCTGGGACGAATTAAGTTCGAATTCCAAGGCATCACTATATTTCCTATTTTAGAGAAAAGCTTCAGCATGTATACAAAAGAAATTCAGAACAAAAAATAAATTACTAGACTTAAGGTAAAGTTGATTAAAATAATTTTCACATACTGACTGAGGAATTGCAAGTATCTGACATATGCCCAGCTCATGTACAAACCACTATTACATATGTTGGAAGATGTCTATGACATCATTGGGTGTCTTTCCAAGAAGACAGATACAAAAAAAAAAAACACCTTAGACTTAAATGTGTTTTTTGGGGGGTGGGGGGGGGGTTAAAGAGAAACTGGGGAAGCCAGGATGGCTCATTGGGTTAAGCCCTTGCTTTGCAGCCCTGGGGACTGAGAATCGTGTCCCAGCCCAGGCCAGTGCGCACCCATATGCAGAACTGGCGTGTGCTTCCCATGTAGGGGGCTCCTAGTTTGGTTCTCACCCTCCTGTTCTGCCCCTGGCTCAAAGGGGCGTGCCTCCCATGCTGGAGGCCCCCACCCCAGTTCCTTCCCTGCGTGGCCCCCGCCCACCTGTGTGGAACAAAATCACGTTGAAAACTGATGACGTACAACTATGGAGACTGATCTGGGCCCTCTCCCTTCTCTCTGTCCCTGTCTGTCTCTCTCTCTTTGTTTCTGTTAAAAACAATATAAATAAATAAATAAACCTTAAAAAAAGGAACTGGTATTTGTTTTAGTAATAATATAAATATTACAATTAATGATTCTATTTTTTCATTGGTTCTAGGAAGCTCACATCAACTTTCAAATTGAATACTATTTTTACTCCTTCAATTTTTAAATTCTGTCTTGATTTTATTTTTCTCTACATGTTTTTATGTTTTTCAATCCTGACATTTTAAAAATTATATTTGCATGAATTTATTATATTTGTATAAGCCACTTCAAATATTCGATAAAATAAGAAAACATATAAATAATAAGATAAATAACTAACCTATGAAAAGAGATACTACATTTAATATAAATGTAAAGATCTAATAACAATTAAAGTTTATGCCATGTAATTACCATAATAAATAAAACAGGCAGAACCAATCTGCAATGTTATAGGGTATATACAGGAGTGGTAAAACTATGAAAGTGTGCAAGGAAGTGTGTGCTATAAAAATCAGAATGCTATCTTCCATAGAGAGAGTGAATAGTGATGAGAAAAAAAAGTGCAAAGAGGTCATCTTATTCTATCTCTTTTTCTGACTTATTGTTAAAAGGGTATTCCTTTTGTGATAACTCATGGAGCTATATATTTATGTTTTTATATTCATGTTTTATATTTTTTCTATACATGTATTATACTCCATTAAAGGGTTAAATGACATATATAACATGTGTGCATCATATATATATATATAAAATGACAACCAAAAGATGAAAATAAGAACAAATGCTTGCAAAATCACAAAAAGTTTTTCTAGGATTCTAAAGCTAAAATAAAATAATGTATTATTAGAATGAACAATGTCCAAAGTCTGTACATTAAGAATGTTGGGCTGGAATGCTACGGAAATTAAAATATCATAGCACTAACTAAATCAAATAAGCCATAAATATAATAGTAAATATATAAACAATCTTGCAAAATTCATTTTATAACAATATTTGAGGGTCCACTATGTGGCAGTCACTGTTCCAAGCACCAGAGACACAGTCATGGAACAGTAAATAAAATACATAAGGTCTCTTTTGGTATGAAATTTACATTCAGGAAGGATCAAGAGGGAGGAGGATACTAGTGACAGATAGAAAAATAAGTAGGTAGATAGAAACACTTAGTCCAGAAGGAGAGGACAGCTTACATAAACACTCAAAAGTGGAAAGAGTTAGACTACTTGAAAGACTGAAAGGCCATGTCCCGTGAATTGTGCAACAGGAAAAAGGGACATAACATGAGATGATGTTAGAGTAGGACGCGAAAGCTTGTGTCTCGATTGTAAGGGTGGAGCACTTGGATTTTTAGTGTCATGGGTTTTAAGTAGGGGATTGATATGACCTGATTTATATTTTTAAAAGGTTATTCTGACTACTTCATAAGCAATAGATTTTATGGAGCAAATAGGCATCAGTCACACGACTGCTCCATTAGTTGAGGATAGACAGACTGGTGGCTTGCACTGGATCACTAGGCGTGATCATGGTTATATTCTAGATGTATATAATCAGCAGGACTAGATTGTGACCTGAGCAATTGGGTGGCTTTACTGAAATGGGGAACCTGGGATAAAAGAAGGTTTTGCAGGTGCAAGGAGCTAAAGGGTTCCAATACAGCCATAATTAGGTGATGGTGTTAATTAGACATGCATGTGAACATGTCATGTGGCCACTGGATATGAACCTGGAATTCTAAACATTGTTCACACATGGAGATTCAGGGGAGGCATAGCCTAAGTATTATATTTAGTCTCAAAACTAAATGAGGTCAGCGTATAGAGAAAACAAAAATGCCCAGTTCTAGGGTACTGCAAAACTTAGAAGTTGACCAGAAAAGAGCTAACAAGCAAAACTAAGGAAGAATAGGCCCAACTATATAGAACTTAAGAAACATTGAAAATGACATTTATTTCAGCATGCCAGGCTAAAAGGCATAGTTAGGGTGCTCTCCAGCTATTGATATTGATATCTCAGCCCACTTGAAATCCATTTATATCACACCAATATGTCTCAGCATGATATGTTCTTGGATATGACCATGGGAATAAAAGATAAAGAATAACCAAATTGATTAAATATATAATTCGCAGTAAATTCAGATTTCTTTGGTACAAAAACACTTATAATAATATATCCTCTATAGCAGCAGTGTCCAACTTTTTGGCTTCCCTGGGTCACACTGGAAGAAGAACTGTCTTGGGCTAGACATATAATAAAATACACTAACACTAACAAAAGCTGATGAGCTTAAAAAAAAAGGTTGCAAGAAAATCTCATAATTTTTAAGATTTTATGTTGGGTTGCACCTAAAGTCATCCTGGACCCAAGGTTGAAAATGCCTGCTCTATAAAGTTCTAATTATGAAGCCTTTAAAGTCAGCTGTAAGTGGTCTCACAATATCTGGAAGTAGGCATTTTTCAAAAATTTTTATGGCAAGGGTATACATAGAAAATTTGCATTTCATCATATTGTAAAACAGTGCACAAAGACATGTTCTAGAAATGTGTCAAATTAATAATCATTTTGAGCATCTCAAAATACAAAATAACATCATAGCTGCTTATAGAGAAAATGCTTTAGAAAAAGACCTATTCATGTTATGAAATTAATGATTTCTAAAACTATTTATAGGCATATAAGAAACCCCCCTTTCGGTTACTAGAAAATTATGAAAACTAAGTTTGAGTTTAGTAAATGTGGCAAAATTTGACTTGATTCCTTTCCTATATTTATTAAAGTTTCAGGAGCTTTTAAAAATCAGCCTGTTCAGAAGACCTAAACAGGCACTTCACCCATGAAGACATAAAAATGGCCAGCAGACATATGAAAAAATGCTCAGCTTCATTAGCAATTAGGGAAATGCCAATTAAAACCACAATGAGATACCACCTCACACTTGCTAGAATGGCTATAATCAACAAAACAAGGAACAACAAGTGCTGGAGAGACTGTGGAGAAAAAGGAATCCTCATACACTGCTGGTGGGAATGCAAGTTGGTACAACCACAATGAAGGACAGTATGGAGAATCCTCAGAAAATTGGTAATGGAGCTACCCTATGACCCAGCAATCCCCCTTCTGGGTATCTACCCAAAAAACATGAAAACCTTAGTCCATGAAAACATATGTACCCCAATGTTCATTGCTGCGCTATTCGTGGTGGCCAAGTCATGGAAACAACCAAAGTGCCCTTTGATAGAGATGACTGGATAAAAAAATCTGTGGTACATTTACACAATGAATTATTACTCAGCGACAAGAAAAGATGAAATATTGCCATTTGCAACATGGATGGAACTTGAGATCATCATGCTAAGTGAAATAAGTCAGACAGAAAAAGCTAAGAACCATATGACTTAACTCATATGTGGAACATAAAACTGAAAGCAACAAAGAAACAAAACATCATGGACATAGTTAATAGTTTAATGGTTACCTGAGGGTATGGGGGTGGTGGTTGAGAGAGGCATTAGTGGGGTGGGAGAGGAGGGAGGCAGAGCTAAATATATGGGGATGGAAAGAAAGCTGACTCTGGGTGGTGAACACATATTGTAACACATGGTGAGGTACTGTAAAGTTGTACACTTGGAAACCGGTGTAATTTTTACTAACCAATGCCATCCTAATAAATTTAACAATTAAAAAAAATCAGCCCATAGTCTTTCTGAACACTTGAATTACCTCTTTAGTATCAAACTCCTTGAATCACCATCCTTTGTTCCTTCTTGTCAAAACTATTCAGTGATGTTCCATCTCTCCTCCACATATGAGGTCTGATAATTAAGTTCATGAACTTGCCACTGTGCACTTATGTTAGCAACACTATACAAATAACTCTGTAAGGTTTCATAACCTTGGTATATCAGTGTCTCACAACTGTGTTCATGTCGACATGTGGCAATGTCTTGCTGAGTGGCATTTATTTGTGTTGTGTGTTTTTGTGTGCTGGTGCAAGAACGTCAGAGCTTGAATTACAGCAAGGAACAAATATTAAATTTCTATTAATTAAGGGAAGCCAGGATGGCTCAGCGGGTTAGGCGCTTGCTTTGCATCCCTGGGGACCGAGGATCAAATCCCAGCACTGGCCTGTGTGGACCCATATGCTGAATTGTGTTTCCCCATGCAGGAAGCCCCCAGTTCAGTTCTTGCCCCCGGATTCGGCCCCTGGCCCAAAAATGCGTGCCTCCCATGTGGGAAGCCCCCAGCCCACTTGCTGCCCTGAGTGGCCCCCATTTACTTGTGTGGAACAAAACCACATGGAAACTGATGTCGTACAACTATGGAGACTGCTCTGGGCCCTCCCCCTTCTCTCCATCTCTCTGTCTCTGTCTCTGTCAAAAACAATAAAATGAATCTTTAAAAAACATTTCTCATTAAACTTGGTAAGAATGGAAGTGAAATCAGGGATGTGTCAGTCTAAGTTGATGGGGATAACGCCATGAAGAAAACAGCAGGGTACAAATGGATTAAACATTTTTGTGAGTAGAGAGAAAGCATCACTGATGAGGAGAGGTCAGGGTGGCCAGTAATGAGCAGAACTAAAGAAAACATTATAAGAATTCATTGAATTGTGTGTCATATTTGTCAGCTGATTGTGAGAAGCACAGCAGATCATATAAACATTGATAGAGAAACAGAAACATCTTTACTGAAAATCTTGGCATGAGAAAGGTGTGTGCAAAAATGGTTCCAAAGGACCTCACCATGAACAAAAGCAAAGAAGGGGATGCTGGGATGGCTCAGCAGGTTAAGCGCTTGCCTTGCAGCCCTGTGGTCCAAGGATTGAGTCCTGGCCCAGCCTATGTGAACCCATATGCTGAACTGGGGCAAGCTTCCCATGCCGGAGGACACTGGCCCAGTTCCTGCCCTGCACAGCCCCCGCCCACCTGTGTGGAATGAAATTATGTCAAAAACTGGTGATGCGCAACTATGAAGACTGTCTGGGCACTCCCCCTTCTTTCTGTCTCTCTCTCTCTCTCTATCAAAACAAATCTTTAAATAAATCTTAAAAAAAAAAAAAAAAAGCAAAGGAGAGTCAAAGTTTGCCAAGACCTTTTAGAGAGGTAAGACAACATTTTGGGCCATATTATCACTGCTGATGAAACATGGGTATACCAATACAATGCTGAAACAAAGTGTCAAAGTGCACAATGGAAATCAGCCAATTCTGCATGACCATAAAAGTTCTGTTAGTCCAAATCAAGAGTCAAAACAGTGTTGCTAACCTTTTTTCTTTTTAAGATTTATTTTTATTGTTTTTGACAGAGAGAGAGATACAGAGATAGAGACAGAGAGAAGGGGGAGGGCCCAGAACAGTCTCCATAGTTGCACATCATTGGTTTTTCCACATAGTTTCATTCCACAGGTGGGTGCGGGGCTGCACAGGGCAGGAAATGGGCCGGGGTCTCACCATGGTGAGAGCCGAACTGGGGGCACTCCCCAGTTCAGCATATGGGTCCACTTGGGCTGGGGCCGGGATTCGATCCTTGGTTCCTGGGGCTGCAAAGTGAGTGCTTAACCCACTGAGCCATCCCGGCTAATCTTCTAACCATTTTTAATATCAAAGGGATTGTTCATTATGAATTTGTACCAATTAGACAAACAGTCAACCAATTTGACTATTTGGAAGTGGTAAAGAGGCTGCATGAAAAAGTTAGAACAACCTGAACTTCGCCAAACAACTCATGACTCTTGCATCACAACAATGCACCAGCTCACTGTCTTTGAAGGAGTTTTTAGCCAGTCAATAAATAACTGTATTGGAACACCATCCCTACACACCTGATCTGGTCCCCAATGGTGTCTTTATTTACCCAAAGAACAAGGAAATATTGAAAGGAAGACATTTCAGTGACATTCAGGACACCAAGGGTAATATGACAATAGCTCTGATGACCATTCCAGAAAGAGTTCCAAAACTGCTTTGAAGGGTGAACTAAGTGCTGGCATCAGTGCATAGCTTCCCAAGGGGAATACTTCGAAGGTCACAGTGATATTCAGCAATGAGGTATGCAGCACTTTTTCTTTTTTTTTTTTAAAGATTTATTTTATTGATTTTTGACAGAGAGAAACAGAGACAGAGAGAGACAGAGAGAAGGGGGAGGGCCCAGAGTAGTTTCCATAGTTGACATTAGTTTTCCATATAGTTTTACTCCACAGGCGGGCACAGGGCTGTGCAGGGCAGGAACTGGGCCGGGAGTCTCCCACATAGGTCCCGGCAAGAACTAAACTGGGGGCGCACCCCAGTTCAGCATGTGGGTCCGCATGGGCCGGGACCGGGATTCGATCCTCAGTCCTCGAGGCTTCAAAGCGAGCGCTTTACCCGCTGAGCCATCCCAGCCTTCCCTGCAGCACTTTTTCTAGGATGAGTTCATGAACTTAATTGTCAGGTCTCGCATGTAACATACACACACATATTGGATAAAGGTCTCCAGAGTCCTCTTCCCACTTTTGTAAGCCAGCTATTTCTTCTACCGCCCAGACTTCAGTGGCTCTGGCTTTCACGAGTGTCAGTATTGGTAATTTTCACAGGTAGAGGCATTTCATCCTCTCACATTCCAATTTCCAAGGGGCAAGAAAGTGCTGTGTCTATTCTCCCTGCTACCTAATCCCACTTCAAGCCCAACCTTAAGAAAAATCTCTCATAAGGAAAACCAAAGTACTTTACCATAACTTTAATTCTTAGTAGCTTTGCTAACTAAAACCAAGATAATTAACAAAGGGGTCTACATTCTAACTCCATAAATTTGAATATTACCACTAGCAACAATAACAACAAAATCATATTAATATATTGTAGCAATGTATTGCAGTTTGATACTATTTTACAATTTATAGAAAACCATAACAAGGAGGTATTCATTGACTGCAATTCTCTCCTACTAAACAACACATGGATTTTTTGAATAATCAACCAAGTCTCTTAGTTTGCAAATAAAATATTCTCTAGTGTTTGCCTGCACCTCATATTTGTACTCTCAAACAGTTTCCCTCTTGGCTGAGATCTCCAGTTACCTTTGTTTTCTTTCTGCTCTGTTACAGAGATAAATGATTGTGTTCACTTAGTTTAGGTGAGGGCACAGTAGACTATAGAGCATTTGTATAACACCCACAGCCAGAAAAATATTTAAAACAGGTTTACTGGGGCCATTTGTTCTAAGACATTTACAGGAACTATACAACTCCTGTACCCTTTGCCCTCCAAACTGTGGAAGAGACAGTGGATGTGAAGGAATGAGTCTCTAAGAGTTGAGTCAACATCCCCTTAGTCTTCTTCCTTTTTTAACTCTTTTAACCTGCTAACCTCGTTCTTGTGTTAAATACTTCTGAGAAAAAATCTGTCTACCATGTTCAAGACAGGGTGTTTAAAGAAAAAAAATTAACTTTATATAAAACCCATAAACTGTCCAAAGTGAAACAGTACAGAGTTTTTGAGGTAATTTTGTGGCACCAAAGTCTACTGACCATTTCCAGCTTGGAAATCACTTTTTTGGAAATAGTGGTCTACTCTGATGGAGATGAAAGACAGGTTAGGAGAGTAATTGAGGATGATGTGTTCGAGACCACAGTGCCTAAAGTAGGCTCAGTGAAGATACAATGTAGTGTAAGACACGGGGAGAAGAAGGGACAATTGAACTATAAAAGTCCATCCTGCACAATATCACCAATCTGAAATGTGCTGTTTTGCCATCCAAACAGTATTATACAAACCAAACACATATTAGTGTCAGGAGATCATTCAGTGTAGGAGTGTGGAATTTTGACCCATATTCATGCTTTTCTGTGGAAAGAATCACTTCTGGAAGCTACGCCAGCTCCCCAGCAGAGGTGCAGCAGTTCCATTTAATATTCTTGTCTAGTGAAACAGTAAAGATCCTTCAAGCCTCTTTTTAAATGCACATTTTTAATATTCAACATAATGCTACTCTTTAACAAACTCTTTACTCCCTGCCTCTCTGATGAAGCTTCCTGTGGTCTTTAAAGGGGTTGTTAACCCAAGAATGGATCGCACTCTTTCTGCATGAGCAAGCTGAGAGACACTCCATTAAGCCTTCCAGTATTTAATAGAAAGAGTCATCTCTCACCTCTGAGGAGATGAGCCAGCTGCTCGGTGATGAGCTCGGGGGCCTCCTGGAGGATCTCCTTCACGACAAGGGAGGAGGCAGATTCTCGGAACTCAAGCCCAGCCTCACTCTGCTCAACCGGACTAAGGACTTTGACAACAGCTGACTCTAAAGTTCTGTCCTCACTGGAAAGCAAATGGAGGAGAGGAAGACAAAAAGATAGAGGATGTTTTCTTACTTTCGGGAATTATTTCATCTCTTCTCCCACACAAATGACTTCCTCTCAATAGCCAAATCTATGAGTAAGCACATGACTCAGAAGTGTAGAACCTTATTCTATGTGTTTTCACATTTCATTTTAAATACCATAATTACCGCCCCAAGATTCCTAGAGCACCTTCACATCTTAGCACTTCTGTCTTCTGTTTTGCTGTTAGAAAATTAATAATAATAATGGCTAACATTTATTGAGCTTCCACTACAGGCCAGACACTATTATACTTTTAAAGTATTACTATATTTTATACTATAAAATGACCCTATGAAATGGGTTCTATTAAAATTTCCATTTTACAAATGGGGAAACAGAGGCATGAAGAGGTCAAGAAATTTGTGCCAGGTCACAAAGTTTGTAAGTAGACTGGATTGCACTTAAACTCTGGTAATCTGGTTCCAGAGTCTCTACATCCAGTCGTGGAGCTGAAGAAAAAATACGACTGGTTTATTTACTGCCACTATCATTCTTCATACATGAGATAGAATTGGCGTTTGTCAAAGACAGGAAGAAAAATGTAGATAAAACTAACTTTATTCCTCCTGCCTGCCCAAACCAAAAGAGTGGCAATGAAAGAAATGGAGATTTCAATTTATTTTTGAAAAGCACTCTATTGCATAAACAATCTTAAAACCAGATTCACAACTTCAGTCTCAAAACCAGCCATTTCTTTTTTCAGTTTAATTGGTAACAAAACTCTTCCAAAGATTTTAATTGAACATACATTTCATAGTTCATTTCTTTTGGCTTCTTACACTGTCTTTTCCATATCTATTTGCATTTGTTAATCTGAAAGGTTAACACACAAATTTAACACAGCATGTGGTCATGCTGAATATTGTTAAATGGAGTCAGTCAAATAATCTACCAATAATTCTCAGCAAGTTATCCACAGCTGATTGATAAAAATATTACTCAAAACGATTTTGTGTTTTAAATAGACTGAGAATAGAAACAGCCACACACAGGTAATTTTCAAAACTCTACAACTGACTGATCTGCACGACTAATATTACAATGTATTCATACCTAAACATTATTTCTAAAAACGATTAAATAAAAAACTAGACACTTGTACAGGTTTTTATTTCATGTATACCAAAGCCTATGTCCACTGGTTAATGTCATCAACAATTAGCAAATTAGTAAAGTATGCAAGAAACTAACATCTCAAACTGCTGAAATGTTTAACTGTGACTCTTCATTCAGTCTCACAAGAGAGCTTATCAAAAGGCATCTTTGTGTTGGGTTGTAAGGTCCTTGAAAGCAGAAAATTTGTCTTACTCCTCTCTGTGCACCTTTAGATTCTCGTACCAGTTAACAATTCTTAAGTACTTACTGAAGGAGACAGAAGACAAGTTCTAATCCAAACTCCTGTACTAAATGCATGTGGTATCTTGAGTAAGTCATTTGCAACACTAGGTATCAGGCTTCTTCTCCATAAAATATGGAGTTCAAACTACATGAACTTAAAAAAAAAAGTCAATTCTACTCTTATAGTAGAAAACTCTGTAAATGATGAGCCAATGATCAAATGACTTTCATAGCCCATCTACATAACTTTTCTTTTCATTACTGAGATTTCTTTAAGAAACTTTCAGCTGTATTTAGTGTTTCATTTCAATTTTCATTACACATTTTTGGCATATCCATACATAGGGCAGCTGTATTACTATGAGAACGTGTTTGCAGTGGTTTAAAATTATAATTTTGGTCAATTTTACAAGAACTCTCCACTCAAAGATGTCATATTTTAAATGCAAAAGTAAAAACAGAGAATTGCCATGACCTAGGTTTTGCCATAAGAAAATAGAAAAGTATTTTCTTTCCTCTTAATGTCCTCTGTTTTAATAAACTCTCTAAATCACAAAAATTGTGAACAGGGCAAAACTTTGCCCAGAAAAGCCTTTGTTAAAAGATCAAATCTCCAGAGCTCACCTTGCCAGCACGTTGCTGCCAACAAGAGTTATAGATAACTTCCCTTCATTATTTAGCTGATGCAGATTAATTTCATCACGGAATATGTGGAATGAGTCAGAGATATTTAGCTCTTCTAAAATAAACCTGGTCTCAGTGAAGTAGTTGAATTCAGTTCTTGGTATGTTCAGCACTGGCAAACAGAGAACCCCAGGTGGACTGACCTAATGAGAAAAAGGTTAACAATCACTGACAATAGCAGGAGGAAAAAATGCAATTACATTTTCTCAAGCCCAAGGGTAACTGGTAAAAAGAACAAAAGTCCTTTGAGCTCGCTAAACCATTTGACATTTGTAACCAACTTTTCGTGAACCCAATTAGCAGAGCATTATCTTAGTATTTCTTAATTTCTTGTTAATCTACATGAGACTCTTCATACATTACTTGAAATATTTTCTGTCTCATTTCAATCCCTCCACAATTTATATATATATATATATATATATATATATATATATATATTTCACTTAAGGAAAACAAATTCACTTCTCTTTACAGAATTAGCAGAAAATTAGAACGATTGAATGTGAGCAGGGGAGGACTGCAATGACACAGAAAGGCAAATGTGTCCCATCTGGATGGGATGCCTGCCACTCAGCTCTAGCCAACTGTTTACATGCAGAAACTTCAGGCCCAGGATAGCTAAATCTTTCAATTATTCAAGAAAAGTTGAAAATTTGAATTTTGAGGTGTTATTATATTTGTGATGTTTAATTGTTATGATTAATTTCTTAATAAAAATACTATGTAGGGTAATGAAAATTCATTTATGAACCAGATTTTGGTCCATAGGCTAATTTTGATTTCTGCTGGTTTCTTACATTATTTAAAAAATTTTATACTAACAAACCTCTTATTAAAAATTATGGTAATAGGAGAGACAGGAGATGGGTAGGGGTTAGAGAATTTCAGATGTACAATAATAAGCATTTTTCTATAGAAATAAAAAAATTAAGTTTTTTTTTTTGCTGTTGTTGTTTAATGGCTATGAGTGTATATAGCAAGAAGCCCTAACTATCCTTGAAAATGTGGGCTTTGGTAACATTTAATTTTTGCATAAAGTGAATGATCTTTATTCTCACATTATCACCAGCTCTCTCATAAGCATAGTGCTTATTATTCAGTTTTCACATCTTTACCAATGCATCTCTCTTTCTTAGCACTAAGAAGGTAGGGCTTTTTGTCCATTTTGTCCAGTTACCTTTCCCAGTCTGACATAGAGTAGAAATTTAGTATGTATTTGTTGAGTGAAATAAATGAATCACCCACAGCTATATTATATGGAACACAAAGCACTCCAACGAGATGGTTTTTCTCCCACCTGTTAGGCTAATACTGATCACAACTGTATAATAATCATTAGTAATTTATCTATGACAAGTTATTTTTCCTGATTAACTAATAGAGTTATACCTAAATCCTGATATTGAAACAAATCAAGACCATGTGGCCTGAGCCTATCTGGCAGGACCTATTCTGAGGTTAGAGTCAGAAGAACTATATTCTAGTCCCAGCCTCTGCTGTGTGTCTTTGAGGAAGTCAATTTATTTTCTGAGCCTCAGTTTCCCCATCCAAAAGATGAGGCTTACCTACCAGAGTGAAAAGTAATTAAGTGGTGTCATACATGTGAAGCTACAAAACTCTGTACTCATTCTATGTATTAATACTCTAAGAGAAAATAACCAGGTTCTAAGGAAAAAACAAAATGGAGATCCAGAATTTTTATAGGGGACAGGATCCAGTAAACTAGGAGCAAGGAACAGAAATATAACAAATCCCCAGTGTGTGACCTTTCAGTAATTCATATCTATTTCCTGCTCAGTGCTGAACCTTAGAAGGAGGAGAGAGGCCACACATTTCTTTGTTTTATCTATCACAACTACTTTTCCCATTCCTTTTGTTGGATGTCATTGTATCATTCAAGACATTGTAGTTGTTGTTGTTGATATAACTATATAATTTCCTTAAGAGTCCATGCCACTATTAGTCTAAAAACCAGTCTGGTTCAATCAATTTTATGTTCTAGAGACAAGCAACATTTTTTATCCAGGAGTTGAAAAATCCAGTTAATAAGATTAGTATTTAATATGCCATCTCTTAACACAGGCACACTTATCTCTTCATGCCAATTGATCTCCCTTTTAAACTTCAACAAATTTTAAAACAAATTTGCTATAAAGCCCATAAATGGAGATCAGAATACTTGACCCAGCATTTTGGTCAGCAGCTGCCCTAATGCTGTTTTTGCCACTCCACAGCTCATTCTGAAAGACTAAGTTTTATGTGAATTAAATTACTTTAAATCAGCTCTGCATACTTTCAGAGCTAAGGAGCCAAACAAAACTGGAATAAAACAGGGCTCCAGAAAATTAAAAATAGTGTGAAATTGGAAATAGTACCAAAATACTCATAATGTACTTTTTTTAGGCTTTGAGGTAGCACATTATCATGGGCTGATAAATTTAATGAGATGGAAGTTTCGAAACAACTTATTGAAAGGTCTCTTTCACCTCTAGAGACACATTATAAACTTCACAGAATACAAAGATTCTCACTCAAGGGAGATTATCATTAACTGAGAAATAAGCTTGCTATACAAAGTCAGAGCTAAAAGGCAAAAACAGAATATAGATGTGACATGTCATACCGCTGTTAATGAAAATTTCTGCATGTGCTCCGTAATTCATGTAATGGTCTCTCAGATTGTTCTGCACATGTTTTTCTAGTCCTAATGTCAATACTATCCAACAAATATGATAAAGGAAAACAAAAAATTCTGACCCTTACTTTTGTTAGTTCTCTGAATTTCCAAATAAGTAACCAACTATTATAAAACTTTAAAAAAATTTTATTTATATAAAACTTATTTATATAAAACTTATTTATATAATGTTATATGAAGAGAATTGATAAAAAATAACTAGAACAATGCTAGATTAATGTATTATATTATTCTCTGCAACAATAAATCAGAACTTGAAAACTCAAGTTAATAGGTTTCTTATTTCCCCACAAAATGTTTGTTCTCAAAAATTATAATTCAAATTAAAAAGCATAATCTTCTTTTCCCTCACCTTGTCTAGAAAGTAAGCATATGTGAAGGCAGAAATAAGAGAATCCAAGTCACATGATTTATGTCCAATAACCACGTGTACCTTCTCCAAGCGTTTGCTTCGATTCTGAAACAAATGCAAACAAATCATCACAATATAAAGATCAATAATATAATATAAAGAGGACATTTTCAATCTTTTTTTAAGTATGCCTTAGTTACATTCATACATTATTGCAGAAATTCATAAATTTGTCATGAAGTTTTACACAAGGACATAATATTGCACATGTATAACATTCAGAAATGCTCATTCAAATTTTAGTAAATTGTCAGGAACAGAAAATTGTTGGTTCAAAACCTCAAAAACTTCCCTGGGTGAAAGCTGATACTGGACCCCATACATGGAGAGCAAGGAGAGACTGAAGCACTCCAGAGTGGTAGGTGGAAGTTTTAATAAGCAAGGGATCTTACTTATGAAACTTGTCTTGGGCTATGAGTAAATCGCCACACCTCCCACCAGAATCTTAAAAGTTTATATAGAGGCCTTAAATGTTTAGGGACATATAGTCTCAATGACGAAATATATCTCAAGGCTGCATCCTTGAAAAAGGTCCCCAATGTGGGAATGGTAGGTGGAACATATATTCCAAGGACAGAGGAGGGGATGAGGGGCCTCCAATTGTCTGGGACTGACTGACAGTTCAACTGGTGGTTGTGTCCTCTCAATGATATCCTCCAACAAAATAATGTGGTTTCATTAAGATTATCCACACTCTAACTTGATATGACCTGTAACTCTGAGTAATTATTATTTAGCAAAAGATTATTTTGGTCTAAAGAGTAATTTCATAATATTCTATATCATTCCCTTATATAAGATGTTCTTAATTTGACAGATAAAATGACTTTTTCATATGTCCCTGGCATGCACCACACAACTTGGTAGGAATTTATTTTCTCATGCCACATTTTGGCTGACAAACTATGTCATCTCAGCATTATATTCTATGATTTAGTAAATGGAAGTTGTAGTACTTTTCCTCCCCTCAGAGAAAGAAATAAGATTTTTATCATTACTCTGAAAATACAAATCAGTTGCTATTAAAAAGTGTATATAGCCACTTCTCTAGAAAGGAAGATATACTGTTGTCTTTCCTGGTTACTCAATAATTACTTAAAATTTCAGTTTTTTAAAAAGATTTATTTATTGTTTTTGACAGAGAGAGAAAAAGATACAGTCAGAGACAGAGAGAGGAGGGAGGGCCAAGAACAGTTTCCATAGTTGCACATCATTGGTTTTTCCACATAGTTTTATTCCACAGGTGGGCAGGGCTGCACAGGACAGGAACAGGGCCGGAACTGGGCTAGGGTCTTGCCCCAGTGAGAACTGAACTGGGGGTTCTCCCGGCTTCCCCCAAATTTCATTTTTTAAAAGGTTTATTTCATTGTTTGAGAGAAGGCAAAAAAGAGAGAGGGAGAAGGGTGAGGGTCCAAAGCAGCCTAAACGGTTGCACATCATTAATTATGACACAGCTTCACTCCACCCAGGTGGTCATAGGGTCACATGAGGCAGGAACCAAACCTGGGGCATGGGAAGTGAGACCCTTCACCAGCTGTGACTCAGTTCAGTATATGGGTGTGCATGGAATAGGGCTGGGATTCAATCCCCAGATCTTGTGGCTACAAGCTAAGAGCTCAACCTGTTAAGCTATCCTGGTATTCCTAAAATTTCTTTATAGAAGTCTGACCTCCTTTTGACACTGGGCAGGAAATGCCAAAGGACCAGTTACTTCTAGCAAATTCTACAACAAAACTGTCCAATAATTATAATTATTAATATAGCCTAAATTGACATTTTTATAGTATGTCAGAGATGACACATATACTTCCCTCACTTCTCATCCTTTAACTTCTCTTTTTAGACTAAGAAGCCAACTCAATTGTAGTATTGCTCAAGAAGGCTATATAAAAAATTACAATGTTAGTGACTATTTTAATAAAGAAGATTTACTTGTTCTTTATCTACATAACAAAGATAAAGCATTATTTAGTAATGTATTAGGTATTTTACAAATGAATCTGTAAATTTGCTAGTGTTTGTAGCAAACTGCTGGTGTTAGTCACAAACAAGTTATTAAACAATCAGCTTGTCACCCAAGGAACATAATAAAGTAAATCTTGAAGGGAGGCTGAGTTAAGGAGTCTATCAATATAGAGAATGATGGCAGGATTAATACTGCAGATGAGTCATCCAATACGTAATATTGCTACAAAAAAGCATATATATTTTAATATATATTGAGATATTGATATTAAGTAAAACAACATAATTTAAAAGTATGATATAATTTCTCTGAAGATAATTCCAGCCCCCTAACCCCATCACCACCAACTCCAGCTCCCACTTCTTCCTCTCCCAGCTTCCTTCCTTTAACCTCATAAACTCTTAACTGGCTCCCGTGGCTGAGTACCCTTTGAGGGTTCTAGTCTAGGCCCAGTTCTCACTCTCAAAGCCAGACTGCTTCCTTCAAGACTGTCAGATATTCTAGAGGAATCTCAAGAAATTTAAGCAAATGGAACCATACTCCATTGCAACACAAACAAATGCATTAGAAAATCATATTACTGTAGAGTGCAGTTCTTCCGAGAAGCTTGAAGGTGTAAATAGACATTACCTCATTTCTCCTTCCAGATCGTATAAGGCAGACAGAAAGAAGATTAACAACCCTTTTTATAGGTCAGTGGAGTTTGTGATGGGACCAAGATTGTTCCCTGAACTCATGACCCAGTATACAAAGTCTGTCTCCTCCGCCCTGTACCAGCCAATTCCAAACTGCCATGATGAGTTAGAATCTACAAAAATAAATGAGCATGGGGATTGATGGGGGAAAGACAATGTTAAATATGTGTTCTAAATACAGCAAGGCTTCAGACATCTATAGCGTCAAGTTACCCCAGAATGATCTATCTGCTTTCTTGTCTAGGTTTGATCATTCTGAGGCACAGCTGTGTTCAACACTCAACATGCATGAAAGAATACACGAGGGAAATAAGCCTTGTGCGTCAATCCATTTCCAAGCCCAAACCAACTACCACTTAGAAAAAGAAAGGATCTAATAAATAGGATTATAAACCCAAAACATGTTAGAACAATTTTCACTCAGGAAACTTCTAAGATTATGATTCGTTTCTCCTCCCTTTAGAGAAAAAAGTACCTATCATCTTGTAGTCCAGGTGGTAGAAGATCCCAGTGCAAAACTTCAATGCTGATTTGTGTTGCCCTATCCTCTTTCTTTTAATGGCCTCTCGTTTCTCTTCTGACTTCCTGTCTTCCCATACATGAAGTTCCCCTCATATGCTCATGTCTGCCATCTCCAGTCAATGCCTCTGTTCCCAGGCTCCAATAGTCTTACCCTTACCACCCACCTTCAACAAAATGTACCACCCTAGTGCCCATGCTATCATCAATCTATCTGTTCTCCATTAGAAATTCTATGCCAATGTGCACTGCCGACTTAATGAGTTATCCACCAAAGTAGCACACTTTCATTTTAAAGAGACCTTTCAAGAACTATGCCACAGCCAAAGAAATTACCAGAAATTGCAGGTTGATTAAGAATGCCGACCATACAGAAGTGACGTCATAACCACAAAGTACCTTTGATTCTGCCAATGAGCCTTAAAAGTGACATGCTCAACCTCAAAAAAGTCTCCAGTGTTTCTAAGTGCTTAATTTCTACCAAAAACCACTAATATAATTAGAGGGTGGCACTGGGTAGATGCCACAGTAACCATGGTCAGACTAATCCCTGTCTGCATGGAGGAACAAAACATGACATTAGTTGTGTAGACTCACCAAGTAGGTAAGCCCAAGGAATGTGGATTTGGCTCTTCAAATCTAGGACTCACAAACTAGGAAATATGGACCCACTTTCAAGCCTACCATTGCCTTTGCAGTGTGAACAGAGCAAGCATAGGAGCTAGGTTAAAGTAGAAAAGTCTAGGGACTGATTTTGGGTGTCCAGGGCTGGTAACAGGGGGCCATCATAGTGCCTGGTCTACACTGTGGCAATGGTCCTACCTGCAGAGCAGCTGGGCAGCTAGGAAGCTGGGTCACAAAACTCAGAAGAGACTCTTGACCACAGTGACACTCCGCACCTCCCATAGCAGGTTCATGGGCCCATTCCTATGTCATATGTCCACATATTCACAGACTCACAGATGTTTGATCTTTTTTAAAAAATAAAGATTTATTTATTTTTATTTATTTATTTTGACAGAGACAGAGAGAAGGGGGAGGGCCCAGAGCAGTGTCCATACTTGTATATCCATAATTTTCAATATAGTTTCACTCCACAGGTGGTTACAGGGCTGCGCAGGGCAGGAATAAAGCCGGGGACCTCCCACATAGGAGGTATGCCCCCATAAACTAGGAGACTGCTACATGGGAAGCTCACTCCAGCGAGAGCCAAACTGGGGGCACACCCCAGTTCAGCATATGGGTCTACACGGGCCAAGGCCGGGATACGATCCTCAGACCCCAGGGCTGCAAGACGAGTGCTCAACTCCTTAGCCATCCTGGCACCCCCTCGATCTTAATATTTATGTACCTTGACACAGTTCACATTGGGGTCTGGATTATTCATAGTCTAATTATTTCCAAATAAAAGTGACCTATATAAATTTATCAATTCAATGTATTATTGTTATTCAACTAATTAAACCTATTTGTGTCAGGCATGGTACTAAGCCCTAGGGATACAGCAGTGAACCAAACAGACAAAAAAACAAACAAACAAAAATAAAAAAACAGCCCTCATGGCACTTACATTTTAGTGCAAGGAGGATGATGAACCAAATAATTAGACAACAATAAATTGAGGGGGGTAAGGTGTGGAATGAGGCAGATTTGCGAAGACAACATCTGAGTAAAGACCTGAAGAAGTGGGACCTAAAGGTGTCTCAGGCCAAAGGAATAGCAAGTGCAAAGGCCCTGAGAGGAGAGCATTCCCAGCGTGTTCCGAAGGTAACGATTGCCTAGTATATATAATTTCTAAACGTGACTTTGTAAGCTTTTAGCCAGGAGTAAACAGATCTGGAAAGTAAATACGCATCCCCTAGTACATAAGCATACCAAGTATTATATTAAGGAGATTCACTGCTAATGCCTAAATACAGTGCAATGCAAGGTCAACACTAATAGAATCTTGATAATAGATTGAAATAGATAATATACAGCTTTGTCATCTATACTTCCAAATGGACAGAATCTTTCTATAATCAATAGGTATATATATGTATATATATATATATTGAATATGCCAGTATTCCAGGTCACAATATGCTTTCAAAGTGTAATCCTATCCATCACTAAAATGAGACTTTTTAATGAAGTTTACTTCTCTCTTTTTAAAAGCCAGCAAAATTCTAAGCATTCAGCTTCAACAGCCCATTAAAGGAAACTGCATTTATCAGGCAAAAGCACTTTCAAACATACCCACAGAGAACAGAAATGATCAGAAAGGCGGTTTCCAGGGTCTTGCTGTAAGCTGAGTCCCCTTCCATCAGTTTTTTCATGACTTCACACGCAGAAATAAAGTTGCTTCTGCCTGTAAGTTTCCACATCCAAAATCCCACAACAGACCTTTTGTCAACAAGCCCTTCTAACACAGCTATACTACGATCTCTCCAAACCTCTTTTCTTAAAAATCTTACAAAAATTGTTTCAAAAATAATTGAAAAGAATTTTGTATTGGAAACATTGTAGGCAAAACCTACAGAAAATGGAGAGCCTCTGTCCTCACACACTAAAGCAGGGCCCATTACTTAGTTCCTTATCCTTAACCAGCAAAAAAGATGCAAGAGAAAGTCTCTTGAATTTATTGGGTATTATCTCCAAAGAAAGTCAGGCATAGAAAAGAGTTGGCAGTTGAGCTAGTGCTTCCTTGATTACTTGGTAACTCCAAATCAATGAGGGGTCACTTTTCCTGGAAGCTGCTTATGGGTGGTTTATAACTTGGCCCAGTTCCAGCCCAGGAAACCCCATGCCATTTGTAGTTGCCATGATTCTAAACAAGAAGACCCAGGGTTGGCAGGAGAAACTGAAAATGCTGTTAAGGTTTCTGTAGGCCCCGGACTCCAGGTGGGAGGGGATGTATAAGGGAACACAGCCAAATGGGCAGCAAGGACTAAGGGAGCTGAGGAGATGCCCAGAGCAACCTAGTCCTCCAAAGGCCTGGTCCAACCTAGTCCTGACAAACGCCTTCCGACAGCGCGGCTGGATATGGATGAAGTCACATCCTTTGTTCCTTTGGTAAACAAATGAGGGGGCTCTTGATACTGGACCCGGGTTTATGATGATGATTTCTAGAATTCCTGACCTGACTGTCTCATAATCTTATTACCTGGAGAAAGGTTGCGACCGAGAGTAAGAGAATACTGGAGGGAATAATATGGCAGCAACCAAAAGTTTAATGAAGCCAAAAAGGAAGGCTTTTTTTTCCTGCTCATGGAAACTTTTGCATTTTATTTTTTATTTTTGTTTATTTCTCTGGTAAGAAAAGAAATACATACCATTATAAACAGTCAAACGCAACAAAAATTAATGAAACAAAGATTACTTTGTTAACATATTGCTGATTATTACACATTTTTATTTACCGGTATGCATATATATTAAGATATACTTTATTTAAAATGTGGTGCTTCTATTCCCATTCTTTAGAAACTTCCTTTTTTCACTTAAAAGTATACTCTGTATCTTTTTCCATGACCAAAATTACTTTATTCTTTCTGACTTAATGGCAGCTACTGTGTGGACTCATCTGTGGATACTGGTGGGGGGTGGTATGTGTATAACTGGTATCAGCGTGTGCGCTGTTCCCCCACAAATCTCCATAATATTACCAAATAGAAAACTGGTTTACTGGCCACCTATTCCAGTTCCATTCTAATGGTTAATTAATAAACAATCATAAGTGACTGGGAGGCCATTTCTGAGAGCTGTAGAAGCAAAAACATTTACCAGAGGCTACAAATTCAAGACACAGACATGTTATATTTAATTTTCTCATAACATATCTTAATTCAATTGGTGACCTACTAAATGAATGTAAACCAACAAATTAGGAAAAGGCAAAAAGCTTTCAATGATAAGACTGAGATGATTTGGAGGTAATTTTAGTTGTCTTACTGATAAAACTGAAACCAAATCAATCCAGATAAATATATTATTGCCTATAACCTCTCTTCTTGTCCTCAACCAAACCTCAGTAATATTTTCCCTCAGCCTTTTCTTTGCTCTGATGAATAATGCTGTCTTTTAATCTCTCTCATTTGTGAAAAAGAAGAGATGGGAGTCAGTCTGAGCAAATTCAGCTATAACTAGATCAGACTCTGTGCACCTGTACCTCCTTCTATCGTGTCAAATGCAAGAGGCCATTGTGGGTAGGGAATGGGGAAGCCAAAAGCTACACCCAAGTGTTGCCTGAGCCCTTCCTTCTTTTTATGGGGTCAGTCTGGGTTCCAAGTTCCCTTGAGGTCAGGCTCTTTTTAACTGGAGTATTGGACATTAATTCAACCACTCTTTTGCCTTCTTAGTTGAATCCATTCTTCCTCAACCTGTTTGCTGCCCATCTTGAAAGCAAAGTGTTTTCAACAGAAGTGACCTCTTATGTAGGTCACTTCTTATGTATGAACTCTTATGTATGTGTTGGATCATAATACTGATGGGGGCCAGTATTTTTTATTTTTTTTAACTTAGAGCATTTAATATATTTTTAAATATTTTATTTCTTTTAAAAATATTTTTACTAAAATATAACTAACACATTGATATTAAAATCACAATGATATATCACTTCACACCTGTCAGGATGGCTATCATCAATAAATCAACAAACAACAAATGTTGGTGAGGATGTGGAAAAAAGGGAACCCTTATGCACTGTTCGTGGGATTGCAAATTGGTGCAGCCACTAAGAAAAAAAGTATGGAGATTCATCAAAAAAATTTAAATAGAGCTATGTAACTTATGATCTAGCCATTCTACTCCTGAGTATTGATCCAAAGAAATCCAAAACAATAATTTGAAAAGATATATGCACCCCTATACTCCTTGCATTGCTATTTACAATAGCCAAGATATGAAAACAAACAAAATGTCCATCAATAGACAACTGAATAGAATGCAGTATAATTCTGACATAAGAAAAAAAAAAATCTTACCATTTGCAACAACACGGATGGAGAGGTTATAATGCTAAGTGAGATAAGTTAGACTGAGAAACACAAATACGATATGACCTCACTTACACATGAAGTCTAAGGGAAAAAATAAATGACAAGCAAAACAGAAACAGACTAATAGATAGAACAAACTGATGGTTATACTAGATAGGAGTGGGGTTGGGGAGCTGGGTGTTAAAGGTGAAAAAATTAAGAAGTACAAATTGGTAGTTACAGGAGTGTCACAGGGATATAAAGTACAGTATAGGGAATATAGTCAATAATATTTTAATAACTATGTACAGTGTCAGGTGGGCAGTAGACTTGTTGGGGTTATCACTTTGTGAGTTATGTAAATATCTGATTCCAATGTTGTTCCATATCCCTGAATCCAACAACAACAAAAAAAGTATAGCTAAGATACAATATTATATTAGTTTCAGGTGTACAACATAATTATTCAACATTTATATACCTAAGGAAGCGATCACCAAGATAAGTCCAGCAACTATTTGACATCATACTATGCTATCACAATATTATCAACTATGTTGCCCATGCTGTACATTACATCTCCCTGATTTATTTGTTTTATACAAATAAAGAAAAATCTGAACCTCTTGTTCCCTTTCACTTCCCTCTCCTTTTTAAATGTTTTAATTGCCGGTGACATTCAATATTAATTTATAGAAATTTAAGGTGTACAGCATAGTAGTTAGACAATCATATTATATAATTTAAGAAGTCATTCCCCCTGACTAGTCTAGTACTTACCTGGCACTATCCATAGTTATTACCATATCAATCACTATATTTCTTATGCTGTACTTTACATTCCCATGACTGTTCTAGAACTATCAATTTGTACTTCATAAGCCCTTCGCCATTGTCACCCGGCCCCCCAACCTCTCTCCCATTAAGATTTTCTTTCTAACAGTGTCCTCAAAGGACAAACTTTTGGGATCAGCACCACTATTTTTGCTTTACAGTTTCAAATATAAATAGTCAAGGACAGTCCTCCCAAATCTTTATCTTTCCTGGAAAGTCCCTATAGGAATTAACCCACATAGCTTCTTAAGATACGTTCATTTTCCAGCCATTCCATCTTTGGGGGTAATTTATTACCAACTGGGATGGGTAGCTGTTCAACCTCTCATTTAGGTACTACTTCCTTCTAGCTTATATAGCAGTCCCATCCCAAAAGTTTGTCCTTCATGGTTTCAGTCTTTATAATTTCTCAATCTTTCCCTTTTCAGACTCAAGAGCTAGTCTTTTTCGTCTAGCTTCATGTGGACATGGAGACAGGTTCACAAGGTTTTCCTTTGCCTCCTCTGACCTTCTGCTGTCTATGCCACTTGACTGTGCTTAGACCTCGCTATGAACTGAATTGTGTGCCCCCAAAATTCTTATGTCAAAGCCCTAACCCCCAATGTGACTATATTTGGAGATGAGGCCAGTGGAAAATAACTAGGTTGAAATGAATTCATGAGGGTAGAGCCCTCAATATAGGATTAGTGCTCTTATTAGAAGAGGTATTGGACAGCTTGAGCTCTCTATTGTTTTTTCTCTGTCACATGAGATCACATGGAGAAGGCGACTGTCTGCAGGCCAGGAAGAGAGCTCTCACCAGAACCTGACTGTGCTAACACCCTGATCTTATACTTTTGTTGCAGGAAGCGACACCTGATGGAGGATATCAGATGCTCAGACAATTCTTTAGATAGAGGAAGGAGATTTTATTAGTAGCCGGTGGAGAATGCAGGGCTAGAGTTCTTACAGCTTATATACGCTTTTTAGTGTCCATGTGATTGGAGTGTGATTTCTTTGTCTAGAGTCCTATGTGTTTCTCATGACTCAAGGTGGGGAGGGGGTGGGGGACAGGGGCAGACCTTGCACCTGGGTTTCTGAGAACTGTTTGTTCTCTGCCTTGATTTCTATAATTGCTGGCCTTTATGAGATTCAAGGATTTTTTATCTCTTGTCCTTGTGTTTGCAAGAGTCTACAGGAGGCTCTTTCTTCTGTAGTCTTTTAAAGTTCTTCCTCTCTCACTTTTAGTCTTCAGAACTACCAAAAATAAATTTCTGTTGTTTATACCTAGTATACAATGTTTCCTTATGGCAACTCCAGCTAAGACAGACCTCCTGAGTGATCAGCTGACATACCATTTGAAACAGTACAGAAAACTGTACTGTCCGTTTCAAATAGTACACATAGTCAGCCTACTGACACCTTGAATTTAGCTCAATGAGACTAGGCTGACCACATGTACCATTTGAAACAGTACAGTACTTTTGCTTTCTGGTCCATTTAAAAAGGGATGTCTGATCAACTTAAGATTGGGGTCATTCCAAAATTCAAAACCACTAAGAGATAACTAAACTTTAGGAAAGCTTAGAAGAACTTCTTTGACCAAATGATTGATTTCTGAGGCAATACCAGAGTTGTAAAGATCAAATGAGACAGAACATTCCTGATACAGACAGAAACCCATGCCAGTATCATCTAAGGTCTATACATTAATTATTTTAAAAAATAGTGTATGTTCATCATAAAACATTTGGAAAGTATAAAAACTCATAAAGGAAAAATAAACCCTGAAGATCTGAAGTTAATTACTATGAACATTTAATGTTTCCTTTAAAATTTTTCTTGACTTCTGTGAGTAATCTCTTTTGTAATACTGTGATATCATTGTACATAATATTTTATAACATCTATTTAACAACATTCTAAGTGTTGTTCTAAAATTCTAAAATATAAATGTTGTGATGGCTAGGGATGATATATGTTTGCTTTCATAACCCCAGCTGCCAGCCTATTGGTTTGCACACAGTAGGTGTTCAATAAATATTTTTTAAATTAATTAATTAATAATTATGACATTTAACAGACACAGTATTCTTTAATTTAGATCATTAAAATTTATTTAGTCAATATCTTATTGTTGCAGATTTAAGTTATTTTAATTTTTTGATTATATAAATAAGACTAGTGAATATTTGGAAAATAATATTTTTGTGCCCATTGTTAGTTATGTCTTCAATATAAACTTCTGTATTTTACATTTCTGGGTCAAAGAATGTACATATTTTGATGCTCACCAGAATGGTTGTAGAAGGTTACATTTTTCACCCACAGAAATAGTTGATTTTCAAACTTTCAACTCTGTCTTTCAGTATTATTATGCTGATAGGTAATAGTATCTTAATGTTAATTTATATTTGTTATGATTATGAGTGCATTAGGTCATTTTTTTCATATGGACACTAAACATTATTGTCTTCATATGGACATATTATTTTTGGTGAATTTTTCTCTGTGTTTCTTTTAGGAGGTCTGTCCTTCTCTCTTTGATGAATAAACCAGTAGACTATTATTAACATCAATAAGATTACTTTGTTCTTTGGCCTTGGGCATCTTATGAAACAACTTGTTCAATATATTGCAATAAGTATACAACAAGCATGCATTATTTAATATGCCATCATTTCAAGCTCTAAAGAGCAATGGTACACTCTGTACCATCTTTTCCTCAACCTACCTACTCTGTTTTCTGGAAATGTTGCAATAATACATATCAGACTTAGCTGAAGCCATGGAGAACAGCTATGATCTAGTTCTTTATTAAAATGCATTTATTCCTCTGCGTTGTCATTAGCTTCATTTAAAAACGATACTGCAACTTAAATTTAAATATAGAGTGTTAACTGTCTCATTAAAAAGTAGCAAAATTTTGGTAAGACAATAGCACCAAAAATATGATAAAACACAAACTGTACCCTCTTGCCATTTAAAGGACAATTCTCCTAACATATGAAGAATTAAAAAAAAGAAAGAATAATCAGTAAAGGGTGTGAACAAGCAATTAACAGAAGAAGTGAATATATAAAAAGAAACTCAGGAATCTGGGATGGCTCAGCAGATTAATCGCTTGCTTTGCAGCCCAGGAGCCCGAGGATCAAATCCCGGCCCTGGCCCATGTGGACCCACATGCTGAACTGGGGTGTGCCCCCAGTTGAGTTCTTGCCGGGGCCTATGCGGGAGTCTCCTGGCCCAGTTCCTGCCCTGTGCAGCCCCGCGCCCACCTGTGGAGTGAAATTATATGGAAAACTAATGCAGTCAACTATGGAGACTGCTCTGGGCTCTACCCCTTCTCTCTGTCTCTGTCTGTCTGTCTGTCTGTCTGTCTGTCTGTCTCTCTCTGTCAAAGAACAATAAAAGTAAATCTTAAAACAAAACAAACAACAAAAAAAGCTCAATCTCCTTAGTAGCCATTGAAATGTAAATTAAACCTACAATACAATGTCACTTTTTTTGCCTATCAGATTGACAAAAAATAAGTGTCAACATCCACTGCTGGTTAAAGTGTAGGTAGCAGTAGGGAATACTACAATCTATGTGGGGATAATCTGATCGTATCCATTAAAATGACGAACGTTCACTCTTTCTGATCCAACTTTTTTATTTCACTTCCTGCAATCTATTCTGTAGAAACAAAATCACCAATAAGCATAGGTACTTTATAATTTCTTATTATTTAAAACCCATTGTCAAACATGGATATGTAATAAAATCCCAAAGAATGTTAATTGTAACAGTCTTTGTAATGGAGAGAAAAAGAAACAGGTTTAATGTACAACAATCAAGGAAATATTGGATAAATTATAGACTATCCATAAAATAGAATCAAAGCAGCTATTATCAAACAAATGAGTTAGATCATTATCAAATGACCTGGAAAGAAGTCAATATTTTTCCTACAACATCACATGGCTGCTTCTTCCTTTCTGGATCCTGCCTCTCAGAAGTGTGTTGTGGTTTCCACTTGGGTTACACTTACGTCTTGGTGACTGAATTAAGAACACCTACTAGAACATCATTGTAATACAAATTGCTGAGGTCCACCCCTGATACTTAGATTCATAATCTGAAGTAGTCTAAGAATTATGTCAATGGTTTGGGAACCATGACCTTAAAGAGGACCCATGATTAGCTTCCAAGAACCCTCAGGATTCTGTCAGCTACAGAATGTGTCAGCATTGGGTTTTTGAAAGGGACTGCTTGAGTTCCTCTAGATCAAGTACAATTTCAGATGGCATCATTGGTATTCTATTAATTAGATTTACTTAAATTGAGAGTTAGAAGAGGTCTTAGGATACACCCAGTTGAATCCCATAAATGGTTTCCAAAGTGAGCTAGCAGACCATGAGTAAGGGAAGAAACCAGTAAACTATCTCATCCTTTTACATTTTCCGGTTTTTAAATACGTTTTATGGTATGCCTTATGTGCTAGTATAATAATATGTGAATAGAATTCAGAAATAAATATGTGTTTTGAGAAAATGTACTCAAAATACTCTTACTAATGCTATAATAAAAAATGCTCGAGACTTTCTTATTGAGGAGACAACTCTGGACTGTGAGAGAAATAGCAGAGGCTATTGCATTTCCCATCTACAGTGCACCATGTCACCTCTTTGGCCCAATGTTCTACTTCTGCTGTGAAGTATGGAGAAACAAAAGTCAACCACACAAATGAAAATGAACAGTAAATCTGTTCATTTGTTGGTCTGGGCAACCTTTAGTTGCTAATTACATGTGCATGTAGGGGTCAGCCATTCAACTCCAAAGATCCAACTCCACCAGCCTGATGGTTCGTCAAGGGCCCTGGCCACATCTTGAACTTGGCGTCCCCCAGAGTTTCTAAAGCAATGAGTGCTCTGCACACAGTAGATGTTCAAGTCAGCACTTTTTAGTGAAAATGGTGGACACCAGAACTAACAGTCGGGCAGCATTTTTATAACACCTCCTTGTCATGTTGTTATGAAATAACAGCACTATGGAGTAACACTTCATTAACTGTCCAAAAGTTAAATATAGTTATAGGCTGCTTGTAATCATCTGTCTGTCCAGCTTAACAGACTCTCATTTGGTGGTGGTGGGAGGTTCTCTCTATGAATCTCTCTCCCCACACACACCCGCACACACAAACACACACTCCAGAACATTATATGTACATTCTACCTATTTCATGGTGTAAAGTTAAAAAAAAAAGTGCTTTAAAATGATTTGATAAAGGAACAGATTTTGTGAGTGTTGTATTATCACGTATTTTCCCCTTTCCCCTCAAGGCAAAACTCTTGACTTCTGAGTCTATCCCACATTCTAATTTATCTATTATTCTGAAGGTATAACTATTGTAATAACTTTAAAAATTTCAAGCAGTGTGAAGAAATACACCATTGAACTCTGTCAAACCATGACTTGCTATTATGTATATCCAGCAGGCCCAATCCCAGGCCCTGAAATAGATGTATTAACCACCACAGATGGGCATGATTGTAATTAGCTACCAGATGTCACTTAGCTCTGTCCCCAACATTTGGGTGATTAATGGGTGTCCAGTGTAGAGTAATTTTAAAATTCCAGTTTAAATGATTTTAAGATTAAAAGGCTATCTATTGTGTTAATAACAGAGCTGCCCCAAGGCATTGATTTTACAAACAGCAATTTCAAGGAATTTCAAAACTTGATATGGTGCTTTTTACCAATTCTGCAGTTACAGAGTATCTTCTTCAGTTGACAAAATGTGGAAAATGGGTTATAAAGGTCAAACTACTTTCTATTCCATATTCATAAATAGAATGACAGTAAGACATAAAACTGCTTTCCCAAAAGGTCATTAAGTGATCAAATTTAGAATGCCCTTTTCACAAAATGCTGATGATTTCTGAAGCTGGGAGATACACCAATATGTGGATTTTTCTCTGGTCTCTCCATGATGCATGTTTAAAAAGTTAAATAATAATAATAAAATAACTCTGAGAGAGACCAGGACAAAAGAAAAAGCACAGAGGTTTACAAGAAAGAAAGAGAAGAGAACAGGGGGGGAAAGTGTTTGTGTGTGGGGGAGGGGGTAGAGGAAAACAAAGAGAAAAGGAAGGAAGGAGAGGAAGGGAGGGAGAAATGGAGGAAAGTGTTAAAAGAAAGAGGAGAAAGGGAGGGAGGAAGGGAGGGAGGAAGAAGAGAGAGAGGAAGGAGAGAGGGAGGAAGGGAGGGAATGCCCTTTGCACAGGGTTTTATGAAAAGCCCAGACCCTTGAGCGGTCCCTTGGTAACTGGCCCGAGCATGTCTTTGGTTTCAATCTGTAGAAGTGAATCAGCACTTAGAATGGCACCTGGTAAAGATATTCAAATAAATGTGTTGAAAAAGTGGACTAAAGTAAAAAAATAAGGAGCCTAATTCTGAGTTCATGGGCAGCTAAAGCCTACTAGATTAGGAATAAAATAGCAAATACAGGCCACCTCATGTGCCTTCCTCCTCCCTTATCTCCTGCTATATTCTCTCCCACAGACCCTCACATACACCTTACACCCTATTGGACCATCTTATCTTTGTCTTATGGGGAAGAGGTGGAGGGGAACAGCCATGCTCACAATATCATTAACAGACAACAAAGAAATTACACACTATCTCAGACTGCACCCAGCCATCCCATACCACCTTGATACACAAGTCAAAAAGAGTCTTCTGGGATGCAACTGAACAAAGAAAACGTTCTCAGTGGAACTAGAATTCAGGGCTAACTTGGTGACATGTCCAGGAACTGCCAGGTTGACTCCATATCAGAAAAATTACTAGAGGATAAAAAAAGAACAGGGAGCCTTCACTTTGTTTTCACCTTGTAGTTTTGCTTCTTTCCCCCTCTTCATCTTCAGTCTAATGTTACTCCTATGCTCTTGTGTGCATGTGTCTAAAGCATTCTTATGGCTACAATAAATCAAAAGCAATTTATGAAAGGTGGAGAAATAGCCCCAAATTGTGATTTCAATCTGATTCAGTCAAGCACTCAGATGTACTTCCCTGTTTTTCACTCCCCCACATCTATGGAAAGAAGACATGCCTTCTGAACAGAGGTGGCTGAGAGGGGGGTCTTCTTCATAAACTATTTATCAGTATATCATGGGAAAACTTAAGCTGACTCTTAGTACATATATGACACGCACTAAATGTTTCTGAAAAACTTCATAGTACCGGTAACTTCTATAGCGAACTGAGGAAAAAGACAAAATAGCAAAAGGTATTATGCCCTTCAAACTTCTGCAATTTTCTTGTCTTTGTCTATCCTTCAGAACACATTTTCCAGGCTTTCTACTGAGAATACAGACGTTCTGAAAAATGAAGTGTTCACCTTTGTGCAAACACATCTGGTGGTTGCTTAGTATATGTTCACACAATATTCTCAAGGTCTGGTTCACTTTATTGTGTCCAACAATATAAACTATTTCTTGAATGACGTGCATATGGGAATAAAGAGGCAGTGACATTACTGTCAACATTTATGTAGATTTTTAGACACTAAAATCCCCTTCGTTTAGCCACTCCCTAATTCCAGTATTTGCACGCGAGTATTTTATTTTTGTCCCATTTTCATTTTACTTATTTAATTTTTTGTTTATTTTTTAATTGTTAAATTTATTGGGGCGACATTGGTTGGTAAAAATTATATAGGTTCTAGGTGGACAACTCTATATTACGTCATCTATGCATTGCATTATGCGCTCACCAGCATAGTGGACTTTCATTTTCCCGGATTCCTGACTGGTGTCAAAAATCCTTGAGTGATTCTGGGCAGTGAGAGCACTCACAGACTTTTGACACCAGCCAGGAATCCAGGAAAATGGAAGTCCACCATGCAGGTCGTATACACACTAGCTGCTGCAGCAGCTCACAGCAACATCTCTGGGCCAAAGGACTTCTGTCTGGGGGTGGACAACACCCCACCCAATGAGCTTAAAAACACAATATTTAAAAAAAATATTTATTTTTATTGTTTTTGACAGAGAGACAGACAGAGAGAGACAGAGAGAGCGGGAGGGCTGAGAGCAGTCTCCACAGTTGCACATCATTAATTTTCAATATAGACTCACTCCACAGATGGGCGCGGGGATACGCAGGGCAGGAACCAGGTCAGGGTCTCCTGCATGGACCCCAGCAAGGACCGAACTGGGGGCACACCCCAGTTCAGCATAAGGGTCCGCACAGGCCGGGGCCAGGATACAATCCTCGGGTCCTGGGGCTACAAGACAAGCGCTCAACCTGCTGAGCCATCCCTGAATCCCATTCAAAATACAATAGTATTCAGGAAAAAAATATTAGAAAGCTATGCCTTTGTCACTATTTCTCAAATTTGTCTTGAAGATTAATATTTTAAGAATTTAATAGCCCTTATTTTTTCTGGCTATTTTTCTCTTCTTTAAAGTTGCTGCAAATTGTCAGAATTTATTTCTTAAATTAAAGTGTTTTCATTTTTATTAGAAAATGTGCAATTCATAAATATGTTAGTTTTTATTAATCAGTCTTTTTGTTTGTTTTACATTTATTTTATTGTTTGAGAGCGAGAACAAAAGCAAGAATGAGAGCTATAGAGAAAGCAAGAGAGAGAGAAAGAGAGAGAGGAGGGCCCAGAGATGTCTCCATAGTTGTACATCATTAGTTGTGACATAGGTTCATTCCACACAGGTGGGCAGGGGCCATGCAGGGCAGGAACTAGGCTGGGAGCCTCCCACGTGGGAGGTGAGAACCTTTGCAGCCATGCCATTCAGTGGTTACCAGCTGCACTGAAGTTCAGCAGCTGGGGTTTGCATGGGCCAGGGCCAAGAATTGAACCCCAGACCTCGTGATTGTGAGGCAACCATTCAAACCATTGAGCTATCCTGGCATTCCTTTAATCAGTCTTTTTGAAAAAGAAAACAAATTTTTTTTGTGCCACTCTACATTAAGTTTCCAGAACTTGTTTCTGTGAGCCTTCTCTTTGATCAGGTCCTCTTAATGTGTCGCCCCTACCAAAGTCAGACGCTACAAGGCACAGGCTGCTCCAGGTACTTTATTTCTTCTCCTTCAGATTGGAAGGACTGGAGTTAATTATTAAGTAAGGTTTTCTCCTCCCATGAACAAACCAAGATGAGCTCGGAAGACTTTTCCCAGAAGCTTTGATTTTCTGCAGTCAGCTTTTTGTTGTCATAAGGAAGATCTATTGCTTTAATACTCACACGTGTAAATGTCTGTATTTGGAACAGACGTCAGGCAGGTGACACCACACACCTGGCATGTCTGAAACCCGCTCAAACATGACAGTAATGAACAGATAAGTGGCTGGAAGCAGGCAGGAGAAGAAGATGCATTTCCAGCAAGATGCACTTATGCAGGTTAACAGGGAAATGTGCAAGGGATATGCAGAGCAATTACTGTACTTTGCAAAGATGACAGTTTTTAATGATGCCATTATTTATTACATTGTGTGTTTTTCAGTGACAGAAGAACCCTCACCTTCCAGATGACCTCTTATTCTCTTTCTCTCTCAAATATTTGGCAAAATAGGAAACTCTTTTCAAACTAAACAGTACCTGGCTCACAGTAGTCAGATAATCAATAAATTTTATTAAAATACTTGTCTTGTGGCACAGAAAAGTGTAATATGATATAGATGAAGATAGACATAGAACTATGTTCATATACAAATTTTGAACATTCCACTAAAATTTTAAAAGCATAATCATGTTAACATTATTAACTGAGGATCACACTCTGATAAGAACAAGTTTTCCTAATGAAAAGTTTCAAGTGTTCTAAGCATCAAATCTTTCCAACTATGGTATAATATGGTTTTATGGTTCTAAGCAGGAAACAACCTATTTTTCAATAGCTTAGACATTTTTCTTTCGTTTGTTATCTTCTGTTGAGAGAATTGTCAGTTTCCAAACCTAGCCTCTCAGTAAAGAAAAATTTCAATATATCAATGTGAATTCTATTTTTTTTTTCATTTTATGGGGAATACTCAACTGAACAGATTATTAAAAATACTTTTAATACAACATATTTAAACAATTTTTTTCTGCCTTGATGTTTTAAATAAATCAGTCACATGAAAAAGACAGCTATTATATTAAAGAAGGTATTTTTTTACTTTAATTTTTAAGTGCCATATTAGACTTTCAATTTAAAATTTATATTAAAACACTGACAAATGAGAATGGTTTAAAAATATTATGGAAACCTTACCGATACATAATAATTTAAAAATGCATCAGACAACCAAAATCTTTCACCATAAATAAACAGCTGTAAAATAGATGACATTAGCTTTAAATTTTTTCACTCATCTTGTAAGATAAATCTTTGTGCACATTGGGCTTGTGGCTATGTGCAATGATGAATTATGTCAAGATTTTAATTAAAAACTCAAAATTTCTTACCATTTTATTTCCCCTAAGACAGTGTTCTTTCTGAGTAATTTCCTTAGCAGAAGTCTAGAATGCCAACAATAACCAGAATATTACATATTAATTTCTTAATGCTATGGTGTCTACTCTGAAAATTCCAAGTATTTGCAACTATTAGTAGCCTAACAGTTCTACCTTATGACTTATGACTTCTTTCTACCTGATGACACACTAAATGATAAATGTGAAGCTTTTGCAGGTACCAATAGAGAAACAAACAGTATTACTAGAAACACTTTTAATTATTCACTGAAGAAAAATCAAAGTGAATCTTCGGAGTAAGAGCATCTTAGCAATGACCTTGAACTGATTAAGAAAGTATCATATATCTTCATGAATAGATCAAAGTCGCCCTATACTACCCTCCATTTTTACTGTTGTTGGTTTGCTTCTATTTCTTTCTCTTTTTTTTTTTTTTAAGATTTATTTTTATTGTTTTTGACAGAGAGAAGGGGGAGGGCCCAGAACAGTCTCCATAGTTGCGCATCATTGGTTTTTCCACAGTTTCACTCCACAGGTGGGCGCGGGGCTGCACAGGGCAGGAACTGGGCCGGGGTCTCACCCCGGCAAGAACTGAACTGGGGGCACTCCCCAGTTCAGCATATGGGTCCGTATGGGCTGGGGCTGGGATTCGATCCTCAGTCCCTGGGGCTGCAAAGTGAGCGCTTAACCCACTGAGCCATCCTGGCTTCCCCTCTATTTTAGAAGCCTATAGCAACTAAGAGCCATTATTTGATATACTTGTAAACTTTCATAAAAAGGAAAAAGTAGAGAACAAGACTCCCCAACATTTTGTTTGTGTGTGTGACAAGAAGTGACTTTTTAATTCACTTATATCTT